>JAOTRH010000016.1:6202886-6231232 GCA_034768845.1 Heliamphora exappendiculata | reverse complement strand
TCCTACTGCAACTGCTGTTACCTTTGTATTATTGCCCATATGTAGGTAAATCTCCCCATCACTAAGTTATCGAGTTTCCTAAAACCCCTGCAATGAATTGCAGACACGATTAGTGGCTTCCGTATCTACACACCAGGTACCGATAGATAACACCGCTAAACATGTTTTCACAACTAATGAACATAAATTACCGTGTCTGTTCTGCCTTCTGAAAAATACTGGACATAGCTTTTTTTAATGTCGGGTCTGCTTACGGTGAAAACATCTGCCTTTCGGCTTTTTCACATCAGTCAGTGGCTCACTAACTACTCTGAAAAATGTGTCTCCCTGTTTCTGAACCTTTTTATGAAACAGGCACCTTTCATAGTATTGAAAGAATACCATTTATAGTTAAAACTATATCCAAATTACATTTTCAGTCAACAAAATTTAGTCCCATTAGTTTGTTTTCTTTGAGTATTGAAGTGAGTGGGTTGAAATCCATTTTAATCCTGAGAATCACATAATTAAATAAAATCGTTAATTATGATGAGCAAAACTTTGAATTCATTTTAATTTGTTTCACTCTACTCGGAACACACAATCGAGAAAAATAAAATGATGAGATGTAATTAAACAGTATGCTCCACTCGAGTCACACAGCTGAGCAGAAAACCAGATAAAATGAGATCCTATGTACCGACTCTGCCACACAGACACAGGTTACAACTATAAACTCCTGCCCATTACCCTAGTCACCACTTAAGGCCCACTAAATAATGACAAGTTCTATACGGAGTCACGACAATGTAACCACTTAGTTTACGGGGCCACAGCCCAAGGGTACTAAGCACCCAACCACTTAGTTTACGGGACCTGAGCCCGAGGGTACTAAGCACCCAACCAACCTCATTTACGGGGACTAACCCGAAGGCACGTAGGGACCTACTCTGCGCACGTTTCTGGACTTACACCGAGGAGCAATGGAAGCCCAACTTAACACACCAATTGTCCTGGTACATCTATGGAAAACATTTAAAAACTCATAAAGAAGTTTTGCATCGCATGTATAAAAATGATCCAATCTATCCACATGGAGATCCACAGGCATGTAACAACACAGTTTCACAAAACTAAGACTCAACCCCAAGGGTTAGCTCTAAACCTCCAAAAGCATGTTTTTCACAAAAACACATCATTTTCAATCCTCCTTTTTAAAAAAACATGGATATCAACACATTCAGATCATGTATAAAACCAAGAAAAGGCGTAAAACTCACTTTTTACCCAAAACCAAGGTTTAAAACATAAAAACCACATTTAATGTATTTTTTTATCTGGAACACATATAATTGCATATAACTCCCTCATAACAGTAGTAAGGTATAGGATCCTACCTCCAAGAGCTAAAAGTTCGATGCCTCAAAATCCAACCTCGTCGGAACGAGAATCCGTCTGGATGGATATGAAGCCCACGTCGCCGACAACAAGGATCTACAAACCGTCTGCAAAAAACTAAGTCTGGGCCCTCCCGAAAGCTAGAGAGAAGGTAGAGAAAAGGTGTAGAGAAAGAAACATGCTTGAAAAAGATATTTTGAGTCTCAAAAAAGATATTTGTAGACTTCATAGATTTTCGTGCCAGGACCCCACCGCTCGAGCGGACCCTTGCCGACATACATCTCTGCCAAACCACCACTCGAACGCCCAAGTACCGCTCGAGCGGACCCCACTCCGAGCCACGCTCTGCCACTACCCCACTCGAGCGCATTCTAACCGCTCGAGCGGTCAATGCTGGGTGGTAAAATTGAATTTTAAAGGTCAAGATCTAACGAGCCAAAATGAAACCCCAAAAAAAGCATAAAACACATCTATACATGCTATTCTACGACTAGAAACATAAACCAAACGCCAAAGACATACATAGACAAAAGAAACACGTCAACATGTATAAATATCTCAAAAAGAGACGGATCCTGGTCTCACATGTTCATCCGCTCATCCACGTCGTTCTATTGTAGCATTCTAGGAATAATCTTCTGCCATCTAATTCCACTAGCTATGCAGAACTCCCTAAATCTCCCATCTATATACTCACCTCTATTATCTGACCTCAGACACTTTAATTTCAGCACAGTTTCAGTTTTAACTGACACTTTCCATTTCTTAAATGCTTCAAACACATCAGACTTATTCTTCTGGAAGTAAACCCATGACTTCTTGCTGGAGTCGTCAATAAATGTAACATAGTACCGTGAGCCTCCAAGAGATGCAACTGGGTAAGATCCCCAAAAATTTTTGTGCACCAATTCTAACTACTCTGATTTTGGTGTCCTATCGCCTTTTAGAAAGTTGACCTTCCTCTGCTCCCTAAAGATGCAACCCTTACACAGATCAAACTCTACGAACTTCAAACCTGGTAATTTACCTTTTAATTACATAATTTTCATCCTCATCTCATTCATATGTCCCAACCTCTAATGCCAATGACTCGTGTCTGACCCTCCGTCGACGACTGCAACTGTGTCCCTTGTACTTGAAGTTATGTACACGGTACCCGTCTTTGTTCCCCAAGCCACTACCATGGCTCATTTAGTGACTTTTCAAGTACCACTAATAAATGCCACTGAATGTCCTTCAGCATCCAGTTGCCCAATTGAAATTAAGTTTCTCATTAACTTAGGTATATGCTGTAGCTTGTGAATCTTCCACACTAACCCATTTGGCACTCTGATTCTGATGTTGCCTGAACCCACGATATCTAACGCCTTCCTATCTGCCAGATGTACCTTGCCAAAATCACCGGTCACATAGTTCTCGATAATTTCCTAGTGTGCCGTAGTGTGAAAAGAAGCTACTGAATTCAATACCCAAGAGTCAATTAGGCTGTCCACTGATAGAAGCAATGCATCTTGTACATTCTTTGTCATGACATTTGCTCACTCACCGTCAGCCTTTTTCTATTCCTCCATATAATTCTTCTTTATGTGGTTAGTCTTGCCACAACCCTAACATTTAGGCTGCCATCCCGACCTAGACTTACTTTTGCCTCTTCTAGATTTTGACCTTCCACTATTCTGATTTCTATCATTACTTCTACCCCGTGTTTCAACATTCAATATCGTAATGACGTTAGATCTAGAGTTGAACACCTTACTAGAATTCATCATGCGAACCACGTCGCTCAATATCAAATCTTTGACATCATCATACTTCAGTTTATTCTTCTTGTCAGTTTATTCACATAAATGTAGACCTAAGATTGTATTATATGTAGCTGTGGCATTGAGATTTAGAGGTTATTTTGAAAAAAATATTCAAAAATAAGAAATTCAAAGAATGTTTAGAATAATCTTTTAACACATTGAAAACCAAATTTTGAAAATTTCTTTTGTTGAAAATAGAGTCGCCACTTAGTTTTTGAGAAAAATTAAGAAAAATAAAATTAGCTACTGATCTTTAAAACGTTAACCAGAGAAAGAGGGTTCGGGAGCTAAGGTACGAATCGAGGAATGTGTTAAGCACCTCATTCGTCCAACCATAAGGTTGGTCTATACTAATTACCATTGGTTCTTTAATATAATTTCTCAAATGCATACAAATAATGAAAATGGGAGTGAAGAGAGAACATTCAAAATCAAGTATAAAAAATACATAAAATATGTACATAACACTCCAAATTAAAATAAATAAAATGGTAAAATCATAAGTCCTATGGCATGCGATTTCTAACTAAAGGATACAAGAAACATACCTACATGCAATATTATTTAAACAACCTAAATTAACATGCTTAAAAGAATACAAATATGCTAGAAAGTGTTAAAATTACCTAAACATGGATTCGCTACAAAAATAAACTAAACTATTTTAAAATAATTTCAAATAAACCAACTAAGATATGCATATTACCAAAGAAAACTAGATTAAAATGATGGATTAATAAAAGAAATAATAGAAGACGCATGAAGAAAAATCCAAAAGAAAGCTTACAAAAGAAACTTATACTAAAAAGAAAAGATGTTAGAAAAAAATGCTATATAAACAAAAGAAAGTCTAATTATTTACATTTTGTATTTTAAAATAGAAAGGAAAATAAATGGAAAAGAAAACAAAATGGAAGAAAACTACATTTAAAGAACGAGAATTAGAATAAGAGATTTTTTGTGGTTTTTGGGTTTAATAAAAAAAAAGAAAAAGAAAGATAAGATGAGATAAGAGAGTTATGAAAAGAAAATAGAGCTATAAAGAAAATGAAACTTTAAAAGTAAAATAGGCATTAAGAAAAGAAATACTAAAACTAGTAATAAAAAGAAATAACTAAAGCTAACAAAGAAAAGACTGAATTAATATTAAGAGAAAGAAAAGAAAAGGGGACATTATAAGAGAATTTAAAGCTAGTAATGAAAGAAAATGCTAGAAAAAAAAAAGACATTATAAGAGAATTTAAAGCTAGTAGTGAAAGAAAATGCTAGAAAAAGAAATTACAATATTATAAAAAAAATGAAAAGAAAATGAAAGCTAAAAAAAAAGTGTTAAGTTAAAAAGAAAATAAAATGAAGCATTAAACTAATGTCATAAGAAAAGAAAAGAAAAGAAAATGAACTAGAACATTACTAAGGAAAAATTAGACTAATTAAAGAAAAAAAAAAAAAAAGCTAGAAAATTAATCTAATACTAGAAAGATAAATTAAAATAACTAAGGAATGAAAATAAAATTACTACATTAAAAGAGAAAGGAAAAGAAAAAAAATACACTAATGAATGAGGTTGGACTAATATTAAAAAGATAAAGGAATTAATTACAACTACTCAATTTAAATGCGAAATATGATATTAATTACTACATTCACATAAATGTAGGTCTATTATTATAGCAATTAACAACATTATTAAGTTGTAAATGCCAAAATATATTAGCACCAATTAATAGATACAAATAGAAATTATAATGTGCGAAGTGTGAGTATAAAGGAATTAACAATTAAAGAAGTAAAAAAAATAATCAAAATTATATGAAGTAAACAAGATTAACTACATAAATGGAAAGAATTGGCAATTTGAAATTGAATTTTAACCCAGTCACTCCAAAAGAGAGAAAATGGAGTTAGAAAGACCAGGGATCCAAATAAGGTACCTGAATTGTGGAATCCTCAAATTGGGGAATGTGGTTTAATCCTCGGATGGTGATTCCAAGCTAGGGGTTCAAATGTAGGTATTGGAGGTTTGGAACTCGGTATTTAGGCAGGACTTTGACGTCGGGGCTCGAAATTGCTCGATGTCTCAGCAGAGCTTCACTCACTACCCTCTTTTTTTTGAAAACATACCAGATGTACGGTATTTATAGAGTTTATTAACCAATGCGACGCTGCTACGTTTTAGGGGCACGTCAGGCCATTTGGAGTTAGCGGCTGCCGCAATCCAAGTTGGCGATCACCATGTTTTTGAAAGGTTCCACAAAGTTCTATAGCGGTCGCTACAATGTAAGTTGGCGGTCGCTATGATAAAAGGTGGCCGTCGCCATTTTTGGCTAGGGTTTTCAAGAGATTTTATTGGCTGTCGCCATACTTGGGCAGTAAGTTTCGATGGTTCGATAAAATTTTATTGGTTTGAAGGTTCCAGGTTCAAATACCGAGCTTGGATCACTTCTTAAGGATAGTACTGAGGCACCATTCCACCTGTTTTCATCATCGGATTCGCCTAAGATTGGGCGGGGTCAAATTGGGGTGTCTACAGTTGCCCATCTTTGATATAATTTTCATAGCAACGCGTGAACCAGGTTATATCAAAGACCCAGAAATAACAACGACTTGACCGAATCGTCAATCTTAGGCCACAAACACAAGCATGCATATGATGTCGGTAGTACTCAAATTTTTATCGAGCTGCATACGTACCCCCTTTTGCTAGGGATCAAACCAGAACATAGTTCACGGGACAAAATGCATTAGTTAGTCTAAGGTCATGATGAGGACCAACGAGTCAGTTTATTGTCAAGAGGAGGACCGAGTCAGTTTAGGGTCATGAGGAGGACTGACGAGTCAGTTTAAGGTCATAGGGAGGACCGACGAGTCAGTTTAAGGTCATGAGTAGAACCAATGAGTCGGTTTAAGGTCATGAGGAGGACCGAGTCAGTTTAGGGTCATGAGGAGGATCGACGAGTCAGTTTAAGGCCATGAGGAGGATCGAGTCAGTTTATGGTCATGACGAGGATCGACGAGTCAGTTTAAGGTCCTGAGGTGGACCGAGTCAGTTTAGGATCATGAGGAGGACTGATGAGTCAGTTTAAGGTCATTAGGAGGACCGATTCAGTTTAAGGTCATGAGGAGGACTGAGTCAGTTTAGGGTCATGAAGAGGACCGACGAGTCAGTTTAAGGTCATGAGGAGGACCGAGTCAGTTTAGGGTCATGAGGAGGACCGAGTCAGTTTAAGGTCGTGAGGAGGATCGATAAGTCAGTTTAGGGTCAGTTTAGGGTCATGAGGAGGAACGAGTCAGTTTAAGGTCGTGAGGAGGACCGATAAGTCAGTTTAGGGTCATGAGGAGGACGAACGAGTCAGTTTTAGGTCATAAGGAGGACCGAGTCAGTTTAGGGTCATGAGAAGGAACGATGAGTCAATTTAAGGTCATGAGGAGGACCGAGTTAGTTTAGGGTCATGAGGAGGACCGACGAGTCTGTTTAAGGTCATGAGGAGAACCGAGTCAGTTTAAGCGTTATGAGGAGGATCGACGAGTCAGTTTAAGCGTTATGAGGAGGATCGACGAGTCAGTTTAAGGTCATGAGGAGGACCGATGAGTCAGTTTAAGGTCATGAGGAGGACCAAGACATTTTAGGGTCATGAGGAGGACCGACGAGTCAGTTTAAGGTCATAAGGAGGACCAACGAGTCAGTTTAAGGTCATGAGGAGGACCGAGTCAGTTTAAGGTCATGAAGAAGACCGAGTCTGTTTAAGGTCGTGAGGATGACCGATAAGTCAGTTTAGGGTCGTAAGGAGGACCGACGAGTCAATTTTAGATCATGAGGAGGACCGCCGAGTCAAACGTCGAACTAATAGGTCGAGTTAAGACCTAAAATCTCGGGATGAGACATGAGATAAAAATAATTTAAAAGCCAAATCATGGCTTAAAAATTAACTTTATCGGGAGAATAAAATACCTCACACAGAATTTTCTCGAAGTAAAAGCTCTAAGAGTCGTTTTTAGAAACAAAACAGGCACACAAAATAAACGTCAAAATTTTATGTTTTCTAAAAATTATTTTTGCTAAAGAAAATAATTTAATGAAAAAAATAAATGAGTAATAGTAATAATAATAATAATAATAAAACAAAACACTCATTAAAAATGCCCAAACAGCCCCTGAGAACCCTAAAACGTCATAATGATGAACTGATACGGGGCTGCCAACTTTGGAGTTGGAGGTCGCCGTGATGGGATTGACGTGACGATTGAAAAGTCAACGTGTGTCAGGACGGAACCCCTCTGACATGGCGGCCGCTAGGTAAGAACCCTTACGACATGGCAGGCGCCATGTGTCATTTGGACAACTTGGCGGTTGCTCACTCTATAAGTGGCGACCGCCATCTTGAGAAGCGTACCAGGCCCTTTAAGGTGCGCGAGCTGGTTTATTTGCTCATATCTCTTTCTCTCTCTAGCCTCTCGTTCTCTCTCGAACTCTCTCTCGTTTCTCCTTAGCTTTCGCTTGCTTTTCAATCTTTCGTGCCTCTTTGCTTCCACTTTCGTACGATGTTTACCCTTTTGTTTGTGAACCCATTCCTCTTCATGGCGGGCCAGGGCTAGGGAGATGAGGATTTAGGGGCACGACAGGGCCCCTCTGCTACGACGAGCTCCTCTATGGGTGTCCTTCCTAATAGTGGGGTCACTTCTACGCAACCCACTACTGCGATGGACGCCCTCGTGGTTGAGGCAGAGTGTGCTTCTCACCGTGTTGCTGAGGAGAAGGCACGAGCAGCTGCTGAGCCACATGCGACTGCGGACGCTGCTGCTGAGGCCGCGATGGCCGACTTTTTGGATGTTGATGTGGGAGAGGGCCATCCGGTGCCCTTTGACCCTCATACATACGCTCTATTGCCTCATCGCGTAGCTCCGTGCAGGATGAGACGCTACGAGCCTCCAGATGATGTTGTTGCTATCGATCTTCTTCTGCGGGAGCCTAACCACCATATGTCTTTTCGGCACCCATCGGTAAGTTTTCCAAACTTTCTGTTTAAATACCAAAGCATGTTGTATGGTATGATAAACGTAGACGCATGCCTAAGATCCCCTCAAATGTGTCGCGATATGATGATGATGATATAAATGTTGATTTATTTTGATGAATGATTTTGGTGATGTGGATGATGATTAGAATTTTGAACTTAGCTTAGGTACCTATGCAAATGAAATTAAAATAATAGGAACACTTAGGTTTGAACAAACAAAGAAAGGGGCAATTATTTTTAGAATAAAAAGGCTTGAATTATTTTTTTGATTTTAGGAAAACATAAGAATATTAAGGAGAAAATTTTCTTTCCTATTTTTGGGGCAAATTTTCAAAAAATGTAGAATTTTAGAGGGAATTTTGTCAAAAATCCTAAAATTTGGGGAAAAATTATTATTATTTATTATTATTTTTATTCTTTTTCAAACTCTAGAAATTTAAGATTGGGGGTAAATTTTCAAAGATTCCTAGAAAATTTAGGAGCAATTTTGTCAAAATCTTAAAATTTTGGACAAATTTTTCACAACCTCTAGAAATTTAAGGGACATTTTTCGAAAATCTAGAAAATTTAGACAAACTTTTAGGAAGATTTTTTAGAAAATCCTAGAAAATCTTAGAAATTTGAAGAAAATTATAAAAACTTTTAGAAAACTCTGGAAAATCTAGCAAATTCAATTTTTTTTTAAAAAAAATCCTAAAAAATTAGGAAAACATTTTTAAGACAACTCTGAAAATTCTAAAAGAAAAATTTTAAGAAAATCCTAGAATTTTGAGAAAAATGTTTAGAAAATACTAGGAAATTTTAAAATTTTTAAAAAATCCCAGAAATTCGAGAAAAAATTTAAGAAAATGTTAGAATTTTGAGAAAAATGTTTAGAAAATACTAGAAAATTTTGAAAATTTTAAGAAAATTCCAGAAATTTGAGAAAAAAAATTTGGGAAGATTTTTGTGTTTTTTTTTAAAGAAAAGTTGACATAAAATGATAAAATTTTTCCTGATGCGCCAGGACTTAGGATTTCCTGAATATGCAGAAATTACTAACCTAGGGTTAGGGGGCCTAGCTTTCTAGGACTTGAAAAGAACCAAAGGACCGTCGCCTAGGGTTTGAATGATTTTTTTGATTTATTAGGGTTATCCGCTGCATGTGTCATGTGTTTGATCCGCTCTTTATGTATCCTTTGTTTCTCCCTTCTTTACAGGCTGGTCACTATGTCTGAGGTTTCGGGGGTTCTACCTCCGGGGAGGTGTTGGAGTGGTATGATGCCCTCCCTGCTCCCAGCCGGGCTTATATTGATGCCTTTGGCTTTGCTCGCTTCATACCCTTATTGGGTAGAACGAGCAACGACCGGGTTTGGCTGACGGCCCTAGCGGAACGGTGGTGGGATACCACCAATACCTTCCACTTCACCACATTTGAGGCTACTCTGACGCCTCTGGACTTCGCGTTGATTACTTGTATCCGGGTGGGTGGTGCCCCTGTTCCATTTGATCCCGCTATTGCGCAGTCTGCTGATGCCCTGATGTACTTCCTTGGAGCCATTCCGGCGTAGATGGACAGAGACCGGGTCCGATATACCTGGTTTTTTTACCATTTTTTACACTTTCAGTGCACCGAGCCTCGCCACTACAAGTGGGTCGCTCGGGGTTTTCTTATGTATATGTTCGATACCGCCTTATTTTCAAACAAGGAGAAGACCATTCATTTACACTACTTGGGAGGCCTGGCTCGTCTTGATCGGGTTGCTTCGTACGACTGGGGAGGCGCTGCTCTGGCTACTCTCTACAGCTTCTTGCGGACCTTAACCCGGTTCCCTTAGGAGCTCAGCATTAGGGGATACTGGAGGGTTTGGGAGGTATGATTTAGTTTCTGCAGTTCTTCATCTAAGCACTGATTACTGCACACTGTTCATCATACTGTATGGCTTACTGTCCTTTGCATTGTACTGTACTTTGAAATGTCGCAGGTTCACTAGGATGTCTGGATAGGGGTAGGGGATCGGGCCGGCACGGATCTGATGCGCAGCCACGACATTGCTGCGAGGCGTATCTTGCTGGAGGGCCCGTTTGGGCGGGAGTACTATCTCGGGGAGCGAGTGGTTCGCCAGTAGCTTGGCCTGGATCACTTTCGAATCTCGGTGGTTCCTCCGGCCTGTATGTGCTGGACTAATGATCTAAGCCCTGTTGACCTACTGCTGGAGATAGTAGGGACCTCTGCTATGGAGCTGCTCGTAGCGGAGGGAGATTATACGGCCTGGGCCCAGGCTCATCTGATGGGACCACTAGGACCCGGCCCGGTTGCCCTAGGAGGCAAGAGGCGTGGACAGGCACCAGAGGCTGCTGATATTGGTGCTGCTAGTACCGCTGCTGGAGCTGTTGGTGCTGCTGGAGCTGCTGCTGGGGCTGGGGCTATTGAGGTACCTTGGACGGTGTCGTCCTTCATTGCTGGGTATCCTTTTGATATCCCCGTCCCGGTTCCTCCAGCCCCAGAGTTTCGGCCAGAGCACGCCCATGTTTGACTCTTTTCTCTCTATTTCCTTTTAGTCTTTCTTTACTCATAGACTACTCAGTTCTGTTTTACTTTTTGACAGACGAATCAGGTTTGGCTGGATCACCTCATGCTAGTGGTGAGCGGCCTGCGAAACCTTGTCCGCCAGCAGGATGCAGCCTTACGTGCAGCTGGGGTTCCCATTCGTTTCCTTGCCAGTGAGTATCTCTTTCTATGCCTTATTGTTATATCCTGTACTTTATTCTTATTCCTGTTTCTCTTTCCAGGCACCGGTAGCTGCTGCTGGTGTAGTACTGCCACCGGCCCCTGCTCAGCCTCCTATCCCAGTTTTGGCACGCGATCGTGTGTCCCGCGCTTCTTCCTGACCCCGCTCCTGAGGATCTGCATCTTCTGCCCCGAGCCATTGCAGAGTTATCTCCTCCTCCTCTGGCTGTGACGACGGCGATGATTTTGACAGACTTTTCAAGGACAGCAGCTCGAAAGAGGCTGGTCCTTTTCGTCGAGTTCGCCCGAGGCATACATGAGAGAGAGAGAGAGAGCCCCCCCTTTCTGATGCATTTTATTTTGATGGGGTTGCGTGCCCTAGCTTGATACATTTACGGGCCTACGTGCCCCCATTTACATTTTATTGGGCCTGGTGCCCCAGTTATACTTTAATATATTTTACTACTTTTTGATGCATTTTGGGGCCTTCGTGCCATTTATTGCCTTATATTCATCTGCTTGTATGGTTCTCTTACTGCTCAATCTGTCATGGATGCACAGATCAAATGCCCCAATTCATATAGATCACACAAGCTGCAAACTGACACACACCCACCGTGCTCAAACATGGCAGTCGCCATAATGCAGCATGGCGGTCTCCACTTTCCAAAAAGTTCACCTGGCGGTCGCCTGGTCAAAGGGCTGATGTCACTGTACTATGCTTTTTGGAGTTGGCGGTCGCCAGTTCCAAGATGGCGGTCGCCGCTTTGAATGGTCCTTCTGCCGAAATTTTGATTTCCCACCTTTTTCAGCCTTATAAATACTGACCTGGAGGCTCCATTTGCTGTTACTTTGACTCAGATGGCATCCCCTCGTTCTCTATGGATTGAAACATTTTTCCACATTGAACATTTGAACTTCGCCCCATTTGGCCTGAATGCTCCTTTCTCATTGAGGACCATGGAGGTTAACAGTCCCTTATTGTCAGGTGCTGCTCAACTGTGGGATCCGCAATCTCACGTCTTTCGGTTTGGCCTTGAAGAACTTTGCCCCACTGTAGAGGAATTTGCTGCCATTTTGGACTTGACACCACAGAGTTCCGTTATTGTTCCCACCCCATTTTTCTCGGCTCGGCAGCAGGTGATGCAACTCTGCGGTCTGTCTAAGATGGAGGCTTCTCTTCTGACCTCGGGTGACTGCCTTGACATTCCTTGGATCATTGACAGATTCTGTCCCACCGGCGACCTTAGTGACCTTGGTTTTTAGCTATGGCGACACTATGCACTTTGCTTCTGCCTCTCTGCCCAGTGTCTCCTTGCCCCTTTTGACCGGCGAGTTAGCTGTGCCTTGGTTGACATTGTAGGACAGATGTGGATGGGGAGGAATTTTGTGCCACTTTTTTTAGCTGAGACACTGCTGAGCTTAGACGTTTTTCATCGTGGTGAGACCATCACCTTTGTTGGAAGCTCCTTACTTCTTCAGGTAAGCTTAACATCTTTCTCTGTATCAAGTCCACTGTCATACTGCAAAGCCTTTCTCTTACTATTCTAACTCTTGCTACAGATCCGGCTGATGGAGAAAGTGAACCTTGTACAGAAGCCTCCCATTGATAGGCACAATGCCACTGCTTTCCTTTACTTCCCCGTTATCAGATATGTGACACCGAGGCATCTTGGCGACAATATCTTTCCTCTCTGACTAGCCCAGACATTACCTGGCAGTGCCCTTGGTGGTGGATCCCTGTCATGACCTAGACTACTATGGATCATCTTGGTGTTTTGCTGGTTGGCCTTCGTCAGACTACTTTCTACTACCCCTGTCGGATCATGCGGAAGTTCAGTCATAGTCAGGTCATCCCTCACCATATTCGAGGCCGTTTATCTTCGTCTGTACTGCGGGCCCCATTTCTGGCACTGTATCGGGATGCTTGGCCATCCCGCTCATTGGTGGAGATGCAAGAGTTGCAATGTCCCGAGCTTTCTGCTGAATACAAGACATGGCTAATACAAGATAGGGAGAAGAAGGGCAAAAAAGAGGAGAAACAGTCAGTTAAAAGGAGAAAGACTTGAGAACATCTTCTTTGTTTTGAAAAATTTCACAACTTTCTTTTTGTATAGTTTGGGACTTGTGTGTCGTCCCTTTATTTAAGAACTTTGTAATCCTGCTTAAAGTAATGAAAAACTCCCACTTTATGTTTAAGATGGTTCAAATTTATCGAAGCTTGAATGTCTTTATTATCAAAATCCATAAATAAATTTGCATTGGCTTTACTCAGATTCAAAGATGATTAATAACAAAGAATATGGCCGGACTACTTAAAAGAAACTGCCTACGTATCCCAAAAAGATAGAATCAGGCAATAATGTAGTTCGAGCTCGATTTACACTCGGGTATTGATACTCTCCTTTTGTGATGCCCTAACTTTTGCTAAGGTTGCCCTTTCGGGTTTTTGGCCTTGTGGGCCACTCTAAGTTTTGCTTGAGTTGCCTTTTCAGTTTTCAACTCAGCGAGCTTTTATTTTCTCCTTATTTTTACCTCAAGGATAGTATTTTTTGAGTTGATCAAGGTTAATTGGAGTGGAAAATAGATTACCGTCCAAATCCATAATAATGACTGCACCACTGGTCATGATGGTTTTAATGAGAAACGGTCTAGACCAGTTTGGCTTGAACTTGCCTCTTGGGTCAAAAATAGGAGCTCTCATCTTTTTAAGGACCAAATCCGCTTCTCTGAGGTTTCGAGTTTTGACCTTTTTATTGAATGCCCGAGCTATCCTCCTTTGGTAACCTTGTACATGAAATAGAGTTTGCAGTCTTCTTTCTTCAAACAAGAGCAACTCTTCCATTCGGTTCCTCTGCCATTCTGCTTCTGAGATATTAGCCTCGGTCACTACTCATAGTGAAGGGATTTCCACCTCAATGGGAAGAACAGCTTCCATCCTGTACACTAAAGAGTATGATGTAGTTCCTGTTGAAGTTCTAATCGACGTCCTATATCCCCAAACTGCAAATGGTAGATGCTTCGGCCAATCTTTGTGTGAATTGATTGTCTTTTGCAGAATTTTCTTAATGTTCTTGTTTGTTGCCTCGATTGTTCCATTGGTCTGCGGTCGATATGGCGAGGACTTGTGAGCCACTATCTAGTATTCTTTGAAAAGACCCAGGACCTCCCCTTGGAAATGTGAGCCATTATCCAAGATGACCTCATGAGGAACTCCGTACCGACAAATGATGTTTTTTTTGATAAACTTAGCAGCATGGGAGGCCTTCAATACCGAGTAGGAAGCTGCTTCTACCCACTTGGTAAAATAATCAATGGCCACGAAGATAAACTCATGTCCATTGGATGCTTTCGGTGTTACTTTGCTAATCACATCAATGCCCCATATTGAGAACGACCATGGTGGCGTCAGGTTGTATACCTGAGATGGGGGAACGTGCATAAGATTTGCGTGAATCTGACACTTATGACATATCTTCACAAATTGGATACAATCTGTCTCCATTATCATCCAAAAGTATCCATGTCGTAGGATTTTCTTGGCTAACATGTTTCTGCTCATGTGTGGCCCACAGACCTTTGCATGTATCTCTTTCATCAACTCTCGACCTTCTTCTACGTTTACGCACAGCTTATTGACTCCAGAATGTCCTCGTTTGTACAGCCTACCACCGTAAATAACAAACTGCGCAGATAGTCGTCGTATTACCCTTTTGTCCTTTTTGCTGGCAAACTTAGGATATTCTCCTTTCTCTACGAAGTTCTGAATGTCAAAGTACCATGGAAGTCCGCCAGTGCTTTCTTCAATAGCGGTCGTCATCTCATATGTCGGCTTTCTCTTCTGCTCAATTATCAGAGGCCTCATCCAGACTCTGGATGGTATGTCAATCATGGATGCTAGGGTGGCCAGTGCATCGGTGAACTTGTTCTGTAATCTTGGTACTTGGGTGAAGATTACTGATTCAAAACTCGGTATTATCTTTTCTAGCTCCTGATGGTAGAGAATCAAGGTTAAGTCCATGATCTTACATTCTCCTCGTGCTTGTGAGACCACCAGTGCTGAATCTCCGATGACTTCCAATTTTCTTGCCCCTAGTTCCAGGGATGCCTGCAATCCAGCCAAACATGCTTCATACTCGGCCTGATTGTTGGTCACTTCGAAATTGAGCTTTAATGACAAGGGGACGTGTGAATCATCAGGAGTGATAAGGAGGACTCCTATTCCATAGCCATACTGATTGGATGTGCCATCAAAATATAAAGTCCACTTGTCATCCCCGACTTCCATCAGCTGTTCGTTAGGAAACTAAAACTCCGTGTCTTCACCTCCTTCAATTGGTTGGTCAGCCAAAAATTCTGCCACTGCTCTGCCTTTGATTGATTTTCGGGTAACATATTGGAGATCAAACTCAGATAATAACAGCAACCATTGGGCTAGCCTTCCTGCCAGTGCCAGCTTTTCAAACAGATACTTCAACGGGTCCATCCGAGAAATGATATTTACTGTGAAAGACAGCATGTAGTGCCTTAATTTTTGGGAAGCCCAAACCAAGGCCCAACATGTCTTTTCCAGTGGTGTGTATCGTATTTCTAACCTAGTCATCTTCTTACTTAAGTAGTAGATAGCCTTTTCGATTCCAGTTTCTCCTTCTTGTGCCAGCATACATCCCATAGATGAGTCAGTGACTGACAAGTAAAGAATTAGTGGCCTATCAGGTTCAGGAGGAGCTAGAACATGTGAATTTTGTAGGTACTTTCATACAGCATCAAATGCGTCTTAGCATTTCTGATCCCACTCAAACTTGACTCCCTTCTTCAACAGGCGAAAGAGCGGCTCACAGGTAGTTTGTCAGCTTTGCGATGAACCGACTAATAAACTGGATTCTTCCCAAAAAGCCCCTAACTTCCCGTTCGGTCTTCGAAAGAGGCATCTTCAAAATTTCTTTGATGTTCGGAGGCTCGACTTCAATAGCTCGTTGAGTGATCATGAATTTGAGCATTTTTTTGGCAGTGA
The DNA here is from genome assembly GCA_034768845.1 of Heliamphora exappendiculata. Lineage (NCBI taxonomy): Eukaryota > Viridiplantae > Streptophyta > Magnoliopsida > Ericales > Sarraceniaceae > Heliamphora > Heliamphora exappendiculata. Next base: position 6,215,311 of record JAOTRH010000016.1, on the reverse strand, counting down.
CTCCAAATGCACACTTCTGCGGGTTGAGCCACATCTTGTATTTTTGGATCCTTTCAAAGAACTTTTGCAGTACTGTGATGTGGCTATCCCTATCCTTAGATTTAACTATCATATCATCCACGTACACCTCGACCTCTTTATGTATATGTCATGCAGTAGAGTAGTGGCAGCCCATTGATAGGTTTCCCCTGCATTTTTCAAGCCAAGCAGCATTACACGATAACAATAGGTGTCCCAAGGCGTGGTGAATGTCGTCTTTTCTCTGTCTTTAGGATCCATCAGAATCTGGTTGTATCCGGAGAAACCACCCATAAATGACAACAAGGCATGCCCCGCTGTACTATCTATCAAGACATCAATGTGTGACAGTGGGAAATCGTCTTTCGGGCTAGGCTTGTTGAGATCTCAAAAATCTACGTAGACTCGGATACGACCATCCTTCTTCAGAACTGGCACTATATTGGCTACCCATTTTGGATACTCGGTCACCATTAGGAATCCAACGTTGATCTGCTTGGCAACTTCTTCCTTGATCTTCAAAGCCCATTTTGGCCAGATTCGTCTTAATTTTTGTTTGACCGGTTTGGCATCAGGATATATGGGGATATGGTGTTGGACAATGTCAGGATCAATCCCGGGCATATCTTCGTAAGACCACGCAAATACATCATTGAATTCTTTTAATAAAGTTATTAATTGTTCTTGTTCAACTATGGATAAAGAAGAACCAATTTGAACATTTTGCGGGTTAGTTTCATTACACAGATTTATTGACAAAATTTCTTCAATTATTGGTTGGGCACGCATTTCTTCTTCTCTTTTTATTAAAAATTTTATTTCTTCAAAAATAACGCCGTCGAATTTAAAATCGTCAGAAAGCGTATGAAATAAATCAAACAAAGCAGAGTAACCGAAAATCTTGTTCATTTCATTAAAAATAGATGGGATTACAAACTCGATGGTAAAAGCTAGGAGAGGAGCACCAACAGATGTGCCCTCGATTACAGATTTCGACTCAAACTTGGACTCAGGATAGACAACCCGCGTATAACAAAACTCGAGGGTCCAGTTTTTCACTTCTTTTGCAGCCGCGTCGGTGATGAGCTTGGTGCAGTCTTCTAGTGTGCTGAAGCCCATCATGAAGCAGTCTGATTCAGTTATACGTAGCTGAGCCATCTTCTCGTTGAACAACACTCCTAGGTTGGTACCGTCGAGTTTGTCGGCCCAATCTTCTTCTAGAACCCTCTTTTCTTCCTTCTCTCCTTCCACTATTTCTTCCTCTTCCATGTCAGACAGCTGGTGGTTGAAAAAGATCTCCAACCCTGGCAGCTTTTGATTAGTTTCTTCATCGGTCCATGGCTCTGAAAAACCGCAATATGGAAAATCTTCCCCTTTCTTGACGAAATACCCATTGAGCATCACAGAATAATTGGCCTTTCGCCCCCTTTAGGCCCTTCCAGATCTTCTTCCGTTGGTTTATACCCGAGACTAAAACGGTGCGAAGTCGACAATACCTGAATGGGTTCTGGGATACCTTGCAGTTTACGTCCCAATCCCATACCTGGGAAGAAGAACATTTTTCTCATCATTGTTATAGCCCGTGGGCTGACATACCGTTCTTCTTCATTCATCATCATTTTAATAGCCTGTTCTTCATCAAATTAAAAGCCACTGAGCAATACATCATCTTTACTATGATGAACTTCCAACAGAGCTGTATCCTCTTTTCCTCTTGGGGAATGAATGCTATCTTCTCCATGGATAGTTAAAATTGTCCCGTTCTTTATCAATTTTTGGTGAAGGGTAGACGGTACCATCTAGACATTTGGGTCATGCAGTCATGGCCTCCCTAGCAGCAAGTTGAAGGAGGCTAGCACGTCTAGCACGTGAAACTCAACTGACATCTCCAGAGGTCTTATTGAAATGGCGAATGACACCAATCCTAGTACATCCCTTCTTGTGTTTTCATAGGCTCGCACCCCTTGATTGCAGGGAGTAAACTGGTCTGGCCTCATCCCTAAGCAGACAGCCATTCTCAATGGGTAAATGTTCAAGGCAGACCCATTATCAATGAGGGTTACTGGGACTTATTTTTCTAGGCACTTGATGGTGATGTGAAGCGGCATATTGTGACTTTTTCCTTCAGCGGGCAGATCCTTATCAGAAAAAGAAATAACTTTTGGTTCGGCGCCTGGCAGCATAAGCCCAATGAGCTGCTCGGGGGTTGCATCTATCGGGACACTGGCCTTGTTCAACACTCTCAAAATAGCTTACCTGTGCTTATGCAAGCCATCAATAAGCCCCAGATACTGATGTTGGCTTGCGTCTTTTTTAACTGTCTCAATGCAGCAGCATCATCCTCCTCTTGCTCTGTCTCTTTTTCTTTTCCACTCAGCTGTCCCTTCTCTTGCTAAGTTGGCTTTAAATGTCGTCTGCTTCTAGTTAGGTGCTCCACGCCATCTTCGGGATCCCATAACCCTGACATCACATTATCAGCCTGTCTTACTTCGTTTACGTGCCGAGGGCTTTCAAACGCCCACAAATCATTTAAGTCACTAACGACTGTCATTTCCCTTCTTTCTTCGTCATCTTCAATAGTCCATGTGTTATCAATTTCCTCCCAGATATCCTCTTCGATAAAGTCTACCTGCTGTTCCCGAGCGGCCCAAAAGTCAGTCCACTCTACTCCATCTGATTTCAACCCGATTCTTACTAGCCAATAGGACTGCATTTCGTCGACGTACACTTCCTCCTCAAAAGTTGGGGAAGAGTGATTCCATCAAGCACATGGCCAAACCCATAAGGTCGACTCGGGTAGTCCAATGGCCAGTCATCTTCTTCATTGCGCTCCTCCTCTTGTTGGTAGGTTTGAATTATTGGTTGATACCATTCCCAGGCATTTTCATTTCATTCTTCCATCCTGTCTTGACTCTCTCTAACCATCATGAATGAGCATGCTGTCTGATCCTCAGTTATTGAAACATGAGGGCGTGGTAGGTGTACTGAACAGATGTACTGGCTTGGGTCCTTCGATTCCCCTAAAGATATGTAATTTATCCTAACTTATCTGGCATGATTCGGCAGGGGGTTAGTCGTTACGCTTGATTTTTGAGCAGCGGATGGTGGCGGGATCACTTTGTTGTCAATGAGATTTTGGATCTCATGACGCAGCCTCATGCATTTATCAGTCAAATGTCCAGGACCTTGATAGAAGGCACAGTATTAGGAAGCATTGAATCTCGGCGGTAGGGGATCGGGTATAGGCATGGGGTCTACTGGTTTGATGAGCCATTTCTTGACAAGTCGATTTAGGGCGGTAGATAAAAAAAATGTTGAGGGGAGTAAAAACCCTCATTGGCCTCTGTTGCTGTTGGTTGTTATCTGACTGTTGGGCATTGTCGGACTGCTGGGTGGAAGAGGATGGGTTAAGCAAGTTTACCTCGTTTGAGAGGGACAAGAGATTGGTGGTAGCGGATTGGTTCTGGTTATTTGTGGAGAAAGTCCTTCTGGGCTTCTGGCTTGGCTCGGCCTTTTCAATATCCCTAGACTGGATTGCATCTTCTATCTGAACCCCAGCATCAAACAACTGCTCGAATATAGAGAGTGGTTGCGTGATCAAATAATGCTTCAACGGGCACTGCAGGTTCTTCACCACTATCCTTACTTGTTCTTTCTCAGAGGGCCAGTTTGTCATCTTGGCGGCCTTACCCCTCAACCGGGTTAGAAAATCAACAAAAGACTCTCGATTCTCCTGTTGAGTCATTTTGAGCTCTCGGGTAGTTACGTCCAGTTGGATATTGTAACTATACTGACTGATGAAAGCCGTAGCTATATCCTCCTAATTTTTGGTCTTTGCTACGTCGAGCGAAAGGAACCATTTTTGGGCTGCTCCAGAAAGAGATCGATGAAAGAGCTGAGCCTTCAACTGGTCATCAATTTCCATTGGCGAGAGTGTATCAATATAATTCGAAGATGAATTCTGGGGTCTCCGGTTCCGTCAAACTTTTCCATGTCTGGCATTTTGAACTTTTTCGAAAGTTTAGCATCTAGGAACAAACATAGCTCTCCCACATCTAGCATGTATTCTTCGATCCCATTGGCCTTTCTAAGGACCTTCTCCATCATGTTGATCTTCTCAATCAATGTAGATTCCCTAGACTGTGCAGTGTTTTCTTCCTCAACTACTACCTGACGAGGGTTCTGTGGTGGTGGTGGAATAACTTGCGGCCCCCATTGGAGGCCTGATTGTCATCCTAAAAGTTTTCTGCATTCTCATTCGTGTCATCTGATTGTTCATTCACAACAGGGATACGAGCCTAAATTGCCTAGATCCGTGCCTGACACTGCACTTGAGCGTGGGTATGTTGTTCTACGGCTCGTTGTATATCAGCGATTGCCCTCATTAGAGCTGTCAGATTCACCTTATTTTTTGCCATCTCAACTAACTGTTTGGGTACCCTACAGAGTCTTTCTATCACTGATATTTCCCAGACACATGCTGACTGTACTTTTCTAGGCTCAATGGTAAACTCACAGAGAACACCTGGTCCCAAAAGCAGAGTAATTGGTATCAGACTCTTCCAGGGCAAGCATTCTGACAATATCTCGAATTCTCAAAATAATGAATCATGAGCAGATAAACATGGAGACTGAAACAATGCCCCTGTTAGGCTTGTGCCGGTGGCATAACAGGGTACCCCAAAAACCAAAAAGACGGTAAAGAAGGGGAATCAACTAAATTCTAAAGGGAAAGCTTATCTAGAACGGGGAAACGGACAGCACTTGGGCAGGAAAACAGAGCTACGTTGACCGGACTGGTTCAACCTAAAAAAAAATTAAGAAAAAATGGACAGCATGACAGTAGGGAAATAAATCTCATGGGTATGACAAGGGTTTGAAAGAAACGAGCCTATGTCGAGGATTTGGAGGAAACGAGCCTATGTCAAGGGGGAGGGAACTAACGACCTGAGAAGATCTCGGAGGAGATAGAAACGACCCTAGAAGTGTTAAAATGAAACACAGGCATGACCCAGAGACGAAACTACGGCAAGAAAAATTAAATATGGTGAAAAACAAAATCCGAAAAAGAACCCGAAGGAAAAGCTAACCTAAGCAAAGGATAACAGAAAACTCGGGTCGAACCCGGAGAAAGAACTAGCCTAAACTTGATCAAAATAATCCTAACAATAAACAAGAAAAACATACAATGAAAAAAAATACATAATCCTACTAGGGTTAGCAACACCTAATTGGGGGGTTCTAAGTTCACTATATACAAAAGGTCAATTTTGATCAATCGAACATGGTACCTTCTAAATAGAATCGGGTATATACCTCCCATGCCTGAAGTGGTGTAGGACATGGTCGAACGGTACACCCAAATTCTTTTACTGCACCTATGATAGCGTACAGTCAGAAAGGGTTGCCTGTCTTCCCAACAATTCCCGAAACGGATTGACGTTCAGAGCATTTGGTCGACCAGGCAAGGGGATTTGAAGAACAATGTATATGCATGCGAAAATACAAATGAGAAATTTTATTAAGAACCAATGATGTTTTCAAGTCAAGCCATCTTATTTGATTTTATAAACCAGTCGCCAGAAAATACTGTGACACTGGAATTTAGGGATTACTTTGAAAAAAATATTCAAAAAAAAGGAATTAAAAGAATGTTTAGAAAAATTCTTTTAACACCTTGAAAACAAAAATTTAAAAACCCATTTTGTTGAAAATAGAGTCGCCACTTAGTTTTTGAGAAAAATTAAGAAAAATAAAATTGGCTACTGATCTTTAAAACGTTAACCAGAGAAGGAGAGTTCGGGAGCTAAGGTACGAATCGGAGAAGGTGTTAAGCACCCCATTCGCCCAACCATAAGGTTGGCGTCAACTAATCATAATTGGTTCTTTAATATAATTTCTCAAATGTATACAAATAAATAAAATTTGGGTGAAGAGAGAACATTCAAAATCAAATGTAAAAAATACATAAAATATGTACATAACACTCCAAATTAAAATAAATAAAATGGTAAAAATCTAAGTCATATGGCATGCGATTTCTAATTAAAGGATACATGAAATATATCCACATGCAATATTATTTAAACAACCTAAACTAACATACTTTGGTTAAAAGAATACAAATATGCTAAAAAGTGTTAAAATTACCTAAACATGGATTCGCTACAAAAATAAATTAAACTATTTTAAAATGATTTCAAATAAACCAACTAAGACATGCATATTATCAAAGCAAACTAGATTAAAATGATGGATTAATAAAAGAAATAATAAAAGATACATGAAGAAAAATCCTAAAGAAAGCTTACATGAAGAAAAATCCTAAAGAAAGCTTACAGAAGAAACTTATACTAAAAAGAAAATATGTTAGAAAAAAATGCTATATTAACAAAATAAAGTCTAATTATTTACATTTTTTTAAAAAGAGATAAAGAAAAATAAAGGGAAAAGAAAACAAAATGGAAGAAAACTACATTTAAAGAACGAGAATTAGAATAAGAGACTTTTTGTGATTTTTGAATTTAATAAAAAAAAAAAGGAAGATAAGATGAGATAAGAGGGTTATGAAAAGAAAATATAACTATAAAAAAAATGAAACTTTAAAAGTAAAATAGGTACTAAGAAAAGAAATACTAAAACTAGTAATGGAAAGAAAATACTAAAGCTAACAAAGAGAATATTAAATTACTATTAAGAGAAAGAAAAAAATGGGACATTATAAGAGAATTTAAAGCTAGTAATAAAAGAAAATACTAGAAAAAGAAATTACATTATTATAAAAAAATGAAAGCTAGAAAAGAAGTATTAAGCTAAAAAGAAAATAAAATAAAGTATTAAACTAATGTTATAAGAAAAGAAAAGAAAATGAACTATAACATTATTAAGGAAAAATTAGACTAATTAAAGAAATAAAAAGCTAGAAAATTAAACTAATACTAGAAAGATAAATTAAAATAACTAAAGAATGAAAATAAAATTGCTACATTAAAAGAGAAAGGAAAAGAATTAGAAAATAAAATATATTAATGAATGAGATTGGACTAATATTAAAAAGACAAATGAATTAATTACAACTATTCAATGTAAAAGCGAAATGTAATATTAATTACTACATTCACATAAATGTAGGTCTATTATTATAACAATTAACAACATTATTAAGTTGTAAATGTCAAAATATATTAGCATCAATTAATGGATACAAATAGAAATTACAATGTGCTAAGTGTAGGTATGAAGGAATTAACAATTAAAGAAGTAAAGAAAACAACTAAATTATATGAAGTAAACAAGATTAACTACATAAATGAAAAGAATAGGCAATTTGAAATTGAATTTTAACCTGAACACTTCAAAAGAGAGAAAATAGAGCTAGAAAGACCAAGAATCCAAACAAGGTACCTGAATTGTGTAATACTCAAATTGGGAAATGTGCTTCAATTCTCGGATGGTGATTCCAAGCTAGGGCTTCAAATGTAGGTATTAGAGGTTTGAGACTCGATATTTCGGCAGGGCTTTGACGTCGGGGCTCGAAATTGCTCGCTGTCTCGGTAGCACTTCACTCACTAACCTCACGCTTTCTTTTTTTTGAAAACGTACCAGAGGTACGGTATTTATAGTGTTTATCAACCAATGAGACGCTGCCACGTTTTAGGGACACGTCAGGCCATTTGGAGTTGGCGGCTGCCACAATGCAAATTGGCGGTCGCCATGTTTTTGAAAGGTTCAACAAAGTTCTATGACGGTCGTTACAATGCAAGTTAGCGATCGCTATGATGAAAGGCGGCGGTTGCCACTTTTGACTAGGGTTTTTAAGAGGTTCTATTGGCAGTCGCCACAATGAACATGGCGGTCGCCTTACTTAAACAGCAAGTTTCGATGGTTCGACAAAATTTTATTGGTTTGAAGGTTTCGGATTCAAATACCGAGCTTAGATCACTTTTCGAAGATCGTACTGAGGCACCATTCCACCTGTTTTCATCATCAAATTCACCTAAAATTGGGCGAGATTAAATTGGGGTATCTACATTAGCCTTTGAAAATTTTGGGAATTCATTAGTTAAAAGTGCAGTTTTAGACTAATAAGTTTTTGGGCCATCCACCTTAAACTTGTGGGGTGATTCACATTTACCTTCGTCAAGTGATTTTGCCAACAAATTATTTGAGCCTTTTAGTGTAAATAGGTTGGCAATAAAAAAAAATGGCTTTGAGTTTTTCAAAAGAATAAGAGCAATAAAAATAATATTATCAGTGAAGTTTGATATTTTTCATTCTATTTCATGTGGTTAATAAACAACAAAAGAGTGACTTTTAATTTATCCATGCTCGGTTTTACCCATACTTTTAGTCTTCTCTCTCACTTGATGGAACTCATTCTTTTAAGAGAAAGTCCAACTGAGCCAAGATCGGTGGTGATTGGCAAAATTACTATTAGTATCTTATAGATTGTAACTTATAACAGAAATTGTGAGAACTTAGTAAAGATTGTAATTTGTAACTTAAATAGAAGAACAAGTAGTTATAAGTTGTAACAGACGTTGTGAGTTTTAAAAAAAATTTATAACTTATAACTAAAATTAATAGCAGAAAGTTAAAAACTACTAACAATAACATTCCCAAACACAGTCGATCGTCTAGAATGCCTTTTATTGTGCATTGACTTAATTTCATATAGTTTTTACAATGCATTATGAGCTATTGAATGATACATCATGGGAAAATTAAATTGCATTGCAGAAGATCTAACCATATAAATATGACAATGATTTATTTTCCCCTTTTCTAACTACAAATCTAACAAGAGAAGAAGGAAAAAAGCATTCAATTAATTTTCTATTTATATTTCTTTCCTTTTCTTCTCATCTCCTACATAAATTTATGATCTAAATATGCCTTCAAGTGTTCAAGAAATGAAGCAAGAAAAATAAGCTAAAACTGAGGCAGATTTGTTGAAAATGTGTTGGCCAGTTTCAACCAATCATCATTATATTATTTTTTCACATGGGACCCCATGCTGAATGGTTGGTCAGGATCTAAACTTTTGTGGTCCTATTGCATGAGAAAGCAATGTGGGTAAATAGGAATGGAATGCGCAGATCTCAAATCTTTTAAAAGGGGTAATCAATTCTTACTCGACCCGACAAGTTTATATAGAATTATTATTTAATATTGTGGCAATAAATTTTACGATAAAAATATAATAATTTACATTTGTTGAATAATTAAGAAATAAATAGTAAATCACATAATATAAGTTGTAATAATTTATTTATTAAAAATAATACGTGATATCAGCTACATAATAATTTATGAGTATTTAATAATTTGCCTTTTAAAAGAACCAACATAGGGTAGCAATCAGAAAGGGTAAAGTTCACTGGAAACCCCTTGTTTGTGTAATGTGTGGACATAAGAAAACGACATTTTGTTAACTATTTTGCTTTTGACATACGATTTTTGAAAAATTATTGGGTGCACTTGTGGCGCACCTTGCGTTACTCTTAACGCATTCACTAAAGTACGTTTGACTCCGACTTAGAACTGAATTTTTAGGCTACTTGATTTATAGTTACAAAAAAAAAAAAAAATTTAACTGCAAAATCACAATCTTTTCTCTATGCATAGTGAAGGACAGCAAAAGGTTACACCACAAAAATACCTCACACAATGACATATCGTTAAGAGGTGATGCCAATAGGATAGTAGATCGCATGAAATTGTTGGATCGCACACAATGTTTAAAGGCAGAAAACTAAACGATTTTTTTATTTATTTGATTTAAAGTAAAAAAAATAAAAAGTTTGACTTAAATAGAAGTTACCAAGCAAAGCCTAAATGTCACATAGATTGATCAAGTGTAGTGCGCACTGTGACTCAGCAGGGGTGGGGTGTCTTCCATCATATGTAGACCAAAAACAGAGGATCACTGCCTTCTCCTAGCTTGAAGGAAAAAATTGACAAAATGGTTCTTCAAAGAAACTGATAAAATTTATTGTTTAAAAATAAAATTGCGTGATGTTTTGGGGTGTTTAGAATTGCTGAAACTAGTAACTTATAAATTATAACTTGTAGTTGAAGTTTTGAGTATTTAGTAAAATTATAGTTTGTAGTTAAAATAGAAAAAAAAAAATAATTAAACTTGTAGCAAAAATTATAACTGTTTGAAAAAAATTATAACTTATAATTAAAATTAATAATAGAAAACTAAAAAGTATGCCAAAAAATTTAGCCAAACACCCCTTTGTACTATGCAGTTAGTAGTCATGGTTAGTGGTTACATAACAACCCAACCAAAAAGAAAAATAAAGAGAACGATGGTATTTGTTATTATTAAAATTAATAGTTTATAGATTGTAATTTGTAATAAAAGTTGTAAATATTTGATAAAAAATATAGCTTATAATTGAAATAAAAGAAAAAATAATTATAGTTTACAACAAAAATTATAAGTATTTAAAAAAATTTATAATTCATAATTAAAATTATTAGTAAAAAATTAAAAATTAATAGCACTAATTTTGCTAAACAACTGAATATATGAAAGGAAAAATTCTTGATTGTCACTTGCCATGAGTACTTTTGGCCACTATTGGAGACAAATTGTGAACACTCTTCTTCAAATGACATGGTTGTTCCCACTGACGTAAATAATTATAAGCTTTGTGAAAACTCAATGAAAGCAGGTGATGAAGGCCAACTTAGGCAATTTCTTGAGATTGGAATGTGAGATTAGAATTATGCTTCACTGCCATTGGCTCCTGGGTACTAAATTTAGTTCTATGAGCTAGTAGAAAGCTGAGCTACCAAATAGTCAAAAGGGAACAGCTTTGATTCTGTCCAAAGGCAACTAGACCGGTTCAGGTAGACTGATTGTTTAGACAATTAGACCCTGTTTGTTTGGGTTGAAAATGTTTCCCAACAAAAATTGTTTTGCATGAAAAATAATTTTTAAAAAACAATTTATTTTTATGTGTTTGGTTGTAATATGAAATATTTTTCAAAAAATATTTTATATTGTTTAGTTTCCATAAAAAATCATTAATATTTCATAACTCATAATTTTTAGAATTTAATAATTGAAGAACCCCTAGATCCCGGGATCTTCAAACCCCAGACCTCCGAACCCCCGCAACCCTAGAGACCCCAGACCCCAAGACCCTAGGACCACGGACACCCTAGTCCCACGAGACCTCAGATCCCCAAGATCTCCGAATCTCGGACTCCAAGAACCTAGAATCCCTGGTCCCTTGGGCCTCCAAACCCTCGGAACCTTAAGACCTGTGAGACTCGGATCTCTTGGACCCACGGGACCTCAGACACTCAAATCCTCAAAAATTGGACCTCGAGAACCCCTACACCTAGAGCCCTGAAAAACTGGACCCCTAGACCCCCGAGAATCTTGGGACCCTAGACCCCTAAGAACGGACTCTAGACCCCTAGTCTATCGAATCACCGGGACCCCTAGGACCTTGAACACTTAGACCCTAGGACCTCGGGACCCTCAAAACCCTAGGACCTCGAGACCCTAGGAACTCGAATCCCTGGACCTTCGGACCCCCGAACCCTCAAACTCCCAGACCTTTGAACCCTTAAACCCCTGAGCCCCCAAACCCTCGCGACCCTCGGACCGCCAAGACCCACAGAACCGTGGCACCATTAAGACCCCAGTCCCTTACACTTTTGAGATCCTGATCTACCAGACCGTCGAGACCCCTTGGACCTTGGACACTCGGACCCACGGATCTTGGGACCCCCGGATCCCGGAACCCCCCCGACACCCGCAACCCTCGAACCCCTAGACCCACAAAACCGTGAGACCTTCGATCTCGCGGACTCCTAAGACCCCAAGGACCCCAAACACCATGACTTCTAGGACCTCAGTCCACCGAACCCCCAGGATCCCAAACAACATGACCCTAGGACCTCGGGACCCCTAGACCCTTGAACTCTTGGACCCCCTAGATTTCGAGACCCCAAGATCCTCGGGCACTCCCAAAACCTAGGATGCTTAGATCTCGAGACCCTGGGGCCCTTGGAATCCTCGAGACCTCTAGACCCACGGGACTATCAGGCCCTCAAACCCACCAGATCCTAAGACCCCCAGGACGACGGATCCCTATACCCCTAGGACCACTAATCCCTCGACCCCGGGACCACAAGCCCCCTGACAAGGGGTTGCAGGGTCGGGATCTAGGTATTTCAGGGGTCCTAGGGGTTCGAGGGTCTGAGGTCTTGGGTCCTAGGATTCTGAAGCTTCAAGGGACCTAGGGTCAAGGGGTTTTCGGGTTCTGGGAGTCTTGGGGCTCTGAGGGTTCCAGGGGTTCGGGAGTCCTAGGATCCTAAGAGTTTAGGGGTTCGAAGGTCCTGGGGTCTGGGGATGTGGGGGTTTGGGGATCCTAGGGGTT
>JAOTRH010000016.1:6191826-6202786 GCA_034768845.1 Heliamphora exappendiculata | reverse complement strand
ATATATATCAACAATACATGTTTGTCATTATAAGCACATGAACTAGAGTTCCATTGCACACACAAAACGCATCAACAATACATGTTTGTCATTATAAGCACATGAACTAGAGTTCCATTGCACACACAAAACGCTATCCACAGAACAAGTTTTATTAAATTCAACAATACTTAAGACAGTGATATTAGGAAACAAGCATGGAAGAGGAAAGTGAACTTCAGGGTAAATGCTATGGACAAAAGGGCTATACCTCAATTTTCAAAGTTATAAGGAATAAATCCTAAACACTAATCTTTATGAAATATAAAATATTCATTACTAATGTAGCAGCAAAGACTTGTTTTGAATACTATGCAGAAACAATGGGTTCCCATACATGTGGTATTCTTACAGCCACAAAAGGCAAAGAGACATTAATCATTGTTTTTGGTCACTAATATACTCTTCTAATTGTATAAAGTACCCATGTTGGACACTCGACACTTGAATAAAGGTGTAAGATAAATGTCCGACATTTTTAATTGGATATTCACTTAGAAAGCATATTTAGTAATTCGAGTTTACTACAAAACTATGTATAAACTCTCATATTATGCATAAAATACCCTATGGAATCTTGACATGCCATTTACAATAGAAAATAAAAGAAATTTTTGAAATTTTTTTCATATTCCAGATGCTGAGCATGAGAATTAGACCAGTCTGACACTTACATATCCGCACTCAATACCCATACCCGAGTCCATGAAACATAGCTAATAAGCAATCATACAATCAATGGTAATATGTTCATGTGCTTCTGGTGGATCCAAGTACGCGCAAATGGGAGATATTGAATATGTTTGGCTAACGATTTTGAGGAATTAATGCATACTTGGACAGAAATTTTTTTTATTGAAGATTCTTCTGAGAAAGGTTGCAACATTGTTACACCAGGTGGTAGCTTTGTATCAAACATTGTCTGTGCCAACTTAAGCATTTCCTTCTGTTCATCCTCACACTTGCTTAAGGTATCTATGCCCAGCTCCCTATGTAATTGAATACAATGTCAATACCAGTCAAACCAAATAACATTAAATTGATATCAGAGAGGTAAAAAAAAAAATGAACTTCATTCAATTGAACAGCTACATCACATACAGGCATGCATATATAATCATATAATAGTCAGAATTTATAGAGGTCGCCTCCCCCCTTCTCTCTCTCTCTCTCTCTCTCTCTCTCTCTCTCTCTCTCTCTCTCTTATTTTCATTTTCTTTTTTTGTTCGTTTTCATGTCTTTTTTCCAAAAAAATAATAATTCCTCTCTGCTTACAACATATGATCAACATCAGTAGCTTATCATCAGAATACCTTTAGCCTTAGATTCTATTCTCAGGCAACACAAAACAAATTCATTAGCAATGGTGACTTTTTAGTACCTGTAGCTCTCTGAAGCCCTTATGGGATCATTATCAGCAATAGCAAGAACCAAATTAGCGTATCCAAGCCTTAAATTGTCTGGGAGGTCCTTCACTTGCCCAAAGTCAAGCAAGGCAACCTGACAGGGAAAAAGGAATATGAAGGGAAAAGTACTAATACATCTTTCTAACTAAATTATCTTATGATTAGGGTCAATTTCAGTACAGAACTTATACCATCAACCCATTCATTGAGAGAACAAAATGTTAAGAAAGAGAAAAGTTGGGAAGATGGGAACTGGGTTTTAAGGTAGCAAAATTTGGGTGCCTACTTGCCTCTGAGCCTTTACAGATCAGAATATTTCCAGGATGGGGATCTGCATGGAAGAAACCACTCTTCAGTATCATTTGTCCATATGCAAGTGTCATACTTTTAAGGATGTTCCTGCATTTGAGATATTTTATGAGGAGCGTTCAGCTTTTCATCTACTTATGGCATTACTAGCGATAGCCGACAAAGAAAACTAAAGTACGAGAAGAAGTCCAGGAGATGCCATTGGAGGTAGGAAAGACAAGTGGAACATTAAAGAACATTTGACGGGGCAGGGGTCGAGAAGGGAGGGAATTTCCCTTCGTCTGGGATTTTTTTTAATTTTTTTGGTACATTAGGGGCCATGCCGTAGCCTGGGCACGGGGAAAAGCAAGACTCGAACCCTGGACCTCATAGTGAGGTGCAAAGGTTCTAGCCTACTGGGCTAGTCCCAGTCAGTTGGTCTAGGGTTTTGTTTTGGTAACCTTGAATTTTACGATGAAATTTGCCAAGCGAAAAAGAAAATGTACCACCTAGACAAAGCAGAAACATTAACTAATAAAATCCCAAACAAAGCAGAAGGTGCAAGGTCCACATTAGCAGTATTTCCTAAGTACCAAGTAATAACTTGCATTCGAAAACGAAATCCTGAAATATGAGCATTACATATTAGAGCAATTCATTGTAAGAAAACTACCTAAGTTTTGATAGCTTAATTAGCCCTAGATGTAATTTGAAAGGCCCTAATAGTTGATTGAAGAAAATGTCTCACACAAAAAAAAAAAAAAAATGATCCCAGTGACCATGTGATGTAAAATTTTTTCAGACTTGAAACGGCTGTTGGAAACTACTCATCCAAGAAATAATTCTTGAAAAAATATAAGGAAGAAAATTTGAAGAAGCAGATTATAAACTTGAAATGGTTATCAATTTCATATATATGAGGTAATAAAGGAGCTTACTGCTTTGCTGCTGCAGCGATCTTACCACCAGGATCTATGCCTCTTTTAGCTATTTCATCTCCAAGCTTTAGGATTGGAATTCCATCAATAAATTCCATTACTAAGACCCTCCTACCCAACCGATGAAACACTTCATTACCACAAGGTGAAGCCACAGAATCAACAATGAGACACTGTAGAATTGTAAAACCACCCTAACTAGCAAATCAGTAGCTAAAAAAAGAAAAGTATATTCAGTGGAATCAATATATTCCATTACTAAGACCCTCCTACTGAACCAATGAAGCACTTCAATACCACAAGGTGAAGCAACAGAATCAACAATGACAGACTGTAGAATTGTAAAAAAAACACACTACCTAGCAAATCAGTAGCTAAAAAGAAAAGTGTATTATTCATTGGAATCAATCTGAATGCAGATTGAGCATTAATGAAGCAGTCATGACAGCCATTAGGAAAGGATAGTTGGGGAAAGAAGTGCAGTTGTTCTCTGTTCAATGTATGATTGAACAAAATTACTAGCATAACAGAGTCCAGACCATTAATACAGTAAAGCAATCATTGAATACAATACACAGCATGGAAAATATATCAATTGTCGTACGCTATGAAAGAGTGGGTTATATATTACCGCCCATTATAACCAGGTTATTTCAGAAAAATTCAGTACTTGAATAAGATCAGTCTGCAGCATTTGTGCAACTTTTCAGTCATCGGACTAAATATCCGTCCAAAACATCAACAATTATAACAATTATAACAATTAGCAAACCTATCTTACTTTTTGAATTTGATCATGTACATGCTCTGCCACTCCATCTTGTAAACCAGCAATCTCTTATCTCTTATCTCTTCTTAGTAATGAAATCCCTGTCCTCTCTTTCATTATTAATCTTTTCAAAACTTAAACTACAAATGTTCCTCCCCCAATATATCCTGACAATAGTGTTTTCCCCCCCTTTTTTCTGCTTTCCTACAAAATATAATTTTACTCCATTCTACTGTTAAAATTAGAACCTTCTTAAATGAAAATCTTGTCACTATTTTCTTAATCAAGATGAGTACATACCATGAGCAATACAGTGACCATAATGTGCCTTCGTATTCATGTGCCTGTGTTTATTCATGCACATGTTAACATGTAACATGTTAGTGTATTCACTTGTCAAATTTAATATAAAGTAAAAAAGAGAGAGAGAGAGAGAGAGAGAGAGAGATACTAAAAAGCCAATTTACAAAACGACAAACTAAAGTTCGATATCCTGTACAGCTTGATCTAAAAAAGGATTATGTTAGAGACATCAACAATTTCAGAAGGATGGAAGATTTTCATCTATGTCAATTGGCGGACAGCCTTACTTAACTTACATGAAGAGTCCTCAAAGCATGAAAACAGGAATCACTTCTTCCACCTGCTCTGAGAGGTAAAAGAGCAGAGTCTTTATGGATAAACCTGATGGCATCTGGCTTGAGCTATGTTACATGGACTATTCCAAATGTGCAAGTACTCGTGTCCACCACTCAAACATTGGGTAACACTACGGGGATATGTGCAGCTGGATATTCAACCATATGTCCAAGAATTTGAGTTTGCCATAACTTTGTAAATCTCCCACATTATGTATGAAATACTCTATATCACCTTGTAAACACCATTTAGCCAAGAGAATTTTATAAAAAATGCATGAATAATTATGAATACTTTACAGTCCATGTATCCTTAGACATGGGAATTAGATAAATCAGACGCTAAACCATACCCAAGTTCATATATCATAGGGCTTGAGTATTGCCAATAAATACTTAGATGCCGTCCGAACTGCAAAGATAAACTGCAGCTTTATCTTTTCTCCTTTTTGGAGCGGCACTACTAACAAGGCAGGTCCTGAGTTTTTAGGGCCCTACGCAAACTTTTAAAATGGGACCCTTATAAATTTTTATTGATGAAAATTTTTAAAAAATAAAATCAACTTCAAGAAGAAATTGCATGAATTCAAGAACTAAATTTGTTAAGATGTTTTTTTTGTGTCTTTTAGTTTTTTTACTCATTTTTTTGTGAAGAGCGCAAAAATTTGAACATATTGGGTAACATGTATTTAAGGCTAGTTTTTTTTTTCTTCAGAATTGTTATTTAGTTAAAACAAAAAAAAAAGTTATTTTGAATTTTTTAATAACCAAATAACCATTTTACAGTAGAAAAAAATTACAAATGTTATGATTTAAAAGGAACACCTAAATAATCTTAACTTATAAATACTAAAAAAATAAAATAATTTCATCAAATATCACTTAAAAATTGTTCTTCTCACTTTTCACTCAACAAGAGAAATATTGGGAAAGAATAATCTAATTATTTTAACTAAGTTAGCAGTAATTTATTAACTTTTTATTTCTTTTGGTAATTTTATTTTTGAAGGACTAGAACTAATTGGGCTTATCCACTAATAAAATAGTTTTATTTTGAGTTTGATATTAAAGAAGAAACTTAAGTAGATTTTGATAAAATTAAAATCAAAGTAATTAGGGACCCTTTATTTGATAGAGTCTTAGTTAAAAAAAAATATTTCTAAACTTAGTATAAAGGGTTTATCTAGGAGAGGGCTTCATTTTTTCAACAAAATTCGGGGCCCTAGGAAGCCACCTTGTCGGCCTATGCCCAGGGCAGCCCTGACTACTACTAAGTTCAAT
This sequence comes from Heliamphora exappendiculata, assembly GCA_034768845.1. Taxonomy (NCBI): domain Eukaryota; kingdom Viridiplantae; phylum Streptophyta; class Magnoliopsida; order Ericales; family Sarraceniaceae; genus Heliamphora; species Heliamphora exappendiculata. The sequence continues at coordinate 6,197,427 of JAOTRH010000016.1, read as the reverse complement.
GAAGGGCCACCTCTCAATCACACTTTATTTCATGCAACCAATGTCCTACATTGAATCTGACAAAAATCCTTTAACCCAAAGAAGAGAATTGGCTACTTCATTCATAAAATAGAACATAGAAGATAGAACAAAGGTCTGATCATGGATTATTTTCATGATATACCCTTCGAAATCCATATTTTTAAGTGTTACTTCGCCAGCTCAACTAATGAACGGGCAATCTGTGGAGCAAACATTCTTAACACTAGCACGAAGCTTACTCAAATCAAACTTTTCGAAATGCCAAAGGCAACCAGAAGTGCCGTACTCGGAAACAAACTCACTTGTAATTAAATCTGCATTTATAATCATCAAATGAAGTCCAATATTTAGATTCCCATCTCTATGACATCAATATTTCTTGTGGGTTTAACAAAGTCATTTGCACCATTTTTGCGATTGCATCACAAACACTGCCAAGATAGCTGGACCTACCAATCCTACTATTGCGGATTGGGGCACTAAGAGTGACTTATAGCTAAAAGCTAGTATTACAATTCAAGCATCGTAATTCGTAAACACATCTCCAGTTTAAGATGTCGTCAGATGGCAACTTCTGTAAAAGACTATTCAGCCAGCTGAATTTTGTGATAATGAAACTCAGCATCTTGTGATTAACTTGATTAAATCGAGTTGGAAACAAAGCACAAAAAAACAAAAAAACATAAACAAAACAAGACTAAAAAAAAATCGGAAGTTACAATCGGCATGGGCTGGGCTTAATGTTTGGTAATACTTCACTTTTTCCTTCTGATACAAGTATCAAAAAATTTCAAGTTAAAATAATATGAAGTCTTCATGTCCTAGTTAAATATCACATAGCTGACCAGAAAAAAATGAAATACACCATAACATACCTGGTGACCATACCCCGCATCACCCTTGGCACTATGACAGGAGCTTTTTTATTGTTTTCATGCAAAAAATGTTTAATTCTTTCCATAGCACCAGCTTCTCTCTTGAAGTCAAATTCATACCCAATCTTGAATGATAGAAATGAAAATTAGATTAGCAACTAAAACCATCTTGAATGATAAAATGAAAACTAGATTAGAATCTAAACATGGTCAGATAAAGTATCATCCAAAGAAAAGGTCTCCATGCACTAATTAGGAACGAACTACTCTGGCGGAATTAAATTCCACCAACAAATTGGTTTGTATATATGTTCACCAGCATTACTATAACTTTAGTTGGATATATGAGATCAAGGAAATATAGACAAATTACAATATTCCAGATAACCACAGACGTGTTTGAACATTAATATGACGAATACAACCCAGACAGTAGAAACTCACAAACTTAAATTATTCAGATTCCCCAATGAGATTTGGATTAAAAAAAAAAGTTTTGCAAAATGGCTCACAGCAAGAACTTGTTAGACCAAACTTTGTCACCACCAGATCAGGGTTAAAGGTCCAAGTAGTACAAAAAACTCTATACACTTCTCCAACAGCCCTAAAATCCGATTCTCCCCCTTTTTATGATATCCTGCATAAGGCCAGCGCAGACAAGGACAAAATAGAAAGAAGTCAAAATATATGACTGCGTCCTCAGTCTATCAAGTCCTTTCGGATTGGAGTGTTTGCTTCAGTGTTATCAGAAAACGCTTACCTTCTCGTGAATTACGTTTTGGAACGCACATTCCAAAACATGACACATCTTCATTCCAAAACGATGAATTTAGCGATCTAAAGCAATCCTCCACGTCTTTTCTATTTATTTCTTAAAAAAAAATTGTTATAAAAAAAATCAAACGCAATAATCTAAAATATAGAGAAAGTGGAGTTTTAGCAAGATAAAAATGCAAAAGAAACTGGTTATAATAGTTTTGAGATATATATTTCACTTGAAATATGAATTTCACATGAACAAGCTTGATGATATACTTATCGCTTGAAATAAGTACATTTTAATATTGTAAATTATAAAAGTCTACCACTATCGTACCACAATTTAGTACATGTAGCGTACCACGTTCTAGCTTTCGTTCCTCGTTCTAGAATGACTTGCGTTCTAGGTAACATAGGTTCGCTTTTTGGTTATATCTATGTCTCGTTCGCATGTCGGCTATCATAAGGAAGTAACATATAATTGATAAGAAACGCGCAAATGATACACAAAGAAGACTAGAGCAAATTTGGCCAAATTCCGGAAAATTTACCAAGTGGTGTTCAATCAAATGGTCAAATATTTGAAATAGCTGAAAACAAGCAACATTCAAATGATCTTTGTAGATAAGAACAAAGATCATTATATTCAGATAACCAAAGTTCATTACATTCCAATTTTCTACTCAGAGTAACTTCAAAAATTCAATTTAAAAAATAAAATAGGTATATCATCATATTCTCTCCATTTATTAAATGCCAACCTTTTGGCTCATTGATTGAGACACTATTATTTCATCACTCAATGATCATGGGCAGTAGGGTTTCAAAAGACTGATGGTGTCATGTAGAATAATATAAGTTCACAAGATTACTTACAAGAAAAATGTAATATTTATTCTCAGTTTGTTTCTAATTGTGTTTTTCTTCTTTTTTTTGGGCTTTGTGAACAAGTACAAGAAGTTGCCACAAAAATTATTAGAAACACCAGGGTTAAATATATGTGCAAGGAACCCAACAAAGAGATTATGCATACCTGCGTCTCCATTTCCTTAGTTATAGAGTAGAGATCAAATTTGATATCTGTCTTTTGCATGAATAGTGCAAAAGCTTGCAGGTTACGGATATCTGTCATCATCAAATGTTGAACGCCAGGATGTTGCACCTACATTACCATTGAATTATAACCTGGAAACCATATAGGGGGAGCAGAGTTAAAGTCAAATCCTTACCTTGACAACAACATCAACTTTATCACCTTTTAATCTTGCTCGGTGCACCTAAATTCAGGATGGCTTTCTGTGTCAATTATTACAAATTTCCAGCACCAGGAAAGCAAACCAGAGAAATGAAAATTTGAACAAGTACTTCAATGAAACAATCACACGGTTGGTGGATTTATCAAATGTGTCAATCCACAAGTTTAAGTAGAACTTCAACCAATGAAGATTCAGGATCTATTCCTGAAAATCTATATTATATGGACTCATTTAAATATATGAAGTGCCACTGTTAGAGACTTTGTCACTTGGGGGTGAAGGTAAGATGTAAGTGTTGGATACGAGCGTTTGATGTTTGAATATCCACACACACAGAATATTTAGTAATTTGAGTTTACCACATAACTATGCGGCAAATTCACATGTTAAGTATGAAATATCTGTTGTACCTTATAAACACATTTTACCCTATAAAGTAAAAGAAGTATATTAAAAGAACTGAATACCATGTGTGACAGAAATTATACCAATCCAACACTTGTGACATGTACATCACCCGATACTCTAATTAAGTCCGTGTAACATAGTGGAAAACATAAAATTTTACAATTGGAATCAACACATCAAATCCATAAACAAATCAGAGACCTCAGTTACCTGTGCAATTGAAGCAGAACCAATAGGATCAGCATCAAATCTTTCAAACAATTCATCAACACTTCGACCCAACTCCTTCTCTAGCACAACTTTGATGACATGATGCGGGGTTGTGGGGGCTTGATCACACAGTGTAACGAGCCTTCTAACCCAAGCAGCTGGGGCCAAGTCAGGCTTCCCAATGATTTGAGCTACCTAAATCAAACCCCACGACACAAGGTAAGTTAAGTATAAAAAACAGCATTCAGAACTCAAAAACCCAAATTAAATATAAAAAAAGCGTAAATCGTGAAACCCAATCGGTGAATTTAAAATCTGTGAGTGACAACCCAAATCCAATTAATAGCGCACAACTCAAAACCCAGTAGCATTGCAAGTTTACAACATTCAGAACCCAGAATATAGAAGTTAAAAAGCACAAAATTGAGAAACCCTTCTTTTTTCTTTTTTGTTTTTTTTTTTTAAATTGGAATTCATATAAATATACCTTGAGAAAAAACCCACCAAGGTCAGAGCACATGTTATATATCTTTTCAGCAGCAAACTCATGTTGTCTTTCCCACATAGCCTCTTGCTTCTGCACATCTTTCTCGAAACTCACTCGAAGCTGAAACGCCTAAAACGACACAGCAAACGACAGTAAGAACATAAAGCCACAGAAATTGAGATCCAACCATTCATCTTTTCTTTCATCAAATTGGAGTAAAATTTTTTCTTAAAACCATCATTTGTTATTATTATTTTTATTTTTTAAAAAACATCAGATGATATGGTTAAAAGATGAAGGGTTGGAGCATTCCATTTTTTGAGAATTTTTTAAAAGATTTGATGAAAGACTTGACTTACCCTCAAAACACAATTTAACCATTTTTTATTAAAAAATGGAATGCTCCAACCCTTCCTTTTACCATTTCATCTAATCTTTTAGAAAAGAGTCCAAAACTTATCCCAGAAGCTTAATTCACCAAATTTGGTCAAAAACTTCATTTTTTTCCCCCTTGATTTGATGAAAAATGAAGTTTTTCTTTAATTTGGTATAGGTTTGATGAAAGGGTTGGAACTCAACTTTACCTCATTTTTCATCAAATTTAAATTTGATTAAAAAAACAGATGATGGGTTGGAGATGCCTCATATGTTTTCTTTTAAAACCTTTGAGTAAACGAGCAAATATACGCTTTATATACCTACACACACATACATGGATATATACATATATAGATATATCCATCGAGAGAGAGAGAGAGACCTTGTAACCGGTGTAGATATCAGCAGCACGAACCCAGAACTGGAAGGAGCGTTGCCATGGCCTGAAGTGGGTGGAAAGCTTCTCTTGAAATTCTTTAAGATCAAGAGAAGCCATAATAGTGTATAGAGTGCGTTAATTTCGGCGCTATCTTCCGATTTCAATTAGCGTCAGTGCACCCACAGCCACTGCTCCGTCGCGCTTGCGCGTTCTCTCTCTTTATTATACAGGGCTTAGAATTCCAGTGAATTCAGAGGCGGAATTGCGGCTGAGAAAACAAATGGACCCATTTGGGAAAATTGTTTACCTGTTTTTTTTATTTAGTTTATTTTTATTTTTAATAATTTTTAAAAAAAATTAAAAATTAATTTTTTTTAGACCTCGTAAAATATTTAGTTTCACAATTTTTATTTTAAGATATTTAATTTTATCAAATTTAAAATAATTATATTATATTTAATTTATTTTTATTTAAGAGTTAATCTTACCCGTTTTGGATAAACAAAAAAAATTGAAGTGATACATTTATCGAGCCATCATAATTGTTAAAAATAAAAAATAGTACATTTTCATTTAGTTAATCTCTCAATTTTATAAATTAATAAATGTATTACTTATCGTATAAAATTAAAATTGTGAAAAAAATTATTACGAGACTAAAATTTTATTGTCAGTTGATAATAGAACATATACTAAAATTATTATTTTTTATTATTTTTTTAAATAATTATAATTTTTAACTTTTTTATCTTAATAAATCAAAAAAAATAAAAAATTTTAATTAAAATTTTTATAAAATATAAAATATATAAAAATAAGCCAATAAAT
>JAOTRH010000016.1:6176105-6191726 GCA_034768845.1 Heliamphora exappendiculata | reverse complement strand
CGTCTCTTGGCTTTCGGCTCTCAAATTCTTAATTCTGACCCTTGAATCCTAGACTCTGGAGTCCGACCTTCAACCTTTGGCCTTTGATCCTTTAACTTAAACTCCGCCTTGCCTCGAAACCTCAAACTTTGTAGGCTCGACCCAAGGTGAAAGCTTCAGAATAATCCTTAAGTTGTTATATAATGCAAGCCTCATATCATCGAAGTTTTAATTTAACATTTAAGAAAAGAGAGCTAGTGGAGAGGAATTAAGAAAAGAGAGAATTAAAATTAGCAAAGGAAGAGAAAAAGAAAAACAGAGCCCCCAACCCGTTCAGCAAATCAAACCGCCGCGCCACTCGATCCCATCTCCACCCACGCCGACCAGCCCCGCCGTCGCCGCCACCGTTGTCCACGCCAGCCACCATCGCCGGCAAACCCGTCGCCGTCGAGCTCGCCGCTCGCCACCGGTTTCTCTCTCTCCGTCTCTCTCTCGCGGTAGAACTACCACCACCATCCGAACCACCAACCACTACTGGAAGCACCACCGAGACCGCTAGAACCATCACCAACGACCACAGCCACCACCCCACCACGATAATACAACACCACCACCACTATATGCAAGCACACCGCCACCACTGTGCACGCCACCACCGCTCTACCACCCGCAACCACCACTCCTTTGACGGCCTAATGCCCCTAATGAATGGTTCCGATCGCTGGTAAACTACTCTGGTGAATCCGAACCAGAAATTATTGTTGAATTTTTTTTATTAAAAACAGTTTTTCCGGTCATCTTTAAACAACTACAGCCATCATCTAGCACCTCCGTTTTGACCACTTTAAGGTTGAATAGACTCACCTCACGGTCACCTACACGTAGCCACAACCGGCTATCAACACCAACGTCCGAATTCCCCAAACGAAGGTGCCGAAGTTGGACTGACACAACCGAAAACCAAAAATTCTCATGCACGTTAGTGCATGAGTTGTATGAAAAGTGTAATTTTCATTGTTTAATTTATATTGTTTTATTATTAAATAAAATAGGGTTTTGATAATAATAATAATAAATGTTTTAATAATTAGTTTTATTAATAAGAAAAATATTGTTTTATTTAAATTATGGAAATTGAATCTTTTATAGAATAAATTGCCAATATGAAAATTTTATATTTGTATACACAGAGTTGAAATAAACTTTTATCACATAAATAATCTTATTTTTGTCAAAATATTATAATTTTTAAAACTATAAGATAAAATATTAACTTAGTAGTTAATCTTTAATGGTTGATATAAAATAAAAGATTTTCTTACATAAATTTTAAAATTAGTTTAAAAAGGATAAAGATTTAAAAATTTTAAAATCAAATTTATAGAATTTAAATGTCTCAAAAGAAAAAGTTTTAAATAAAATAAGATAAGATTTTATATTTTGAAATAACAAGAATATTTTAATTAATTCTAGTATAAAATAAAAGGTTAATCTTAATTAAGATATTCTAAGTAAAAGAATTAAAGGTTTTATAGTTTTTATATAAATAAAATAAAGTTATGAGATTTATAGAATTCAAAGTAAATTTTTTTTACAAAAATATATTTTTTAAAGTTATTTTATAAAACTAAATAAAAATATAATTTATGTTTTAAAGAAAAATAATTAGAGTAAATAAATAAGATGTGTAATAACTAAGAATTAAATAAAAATAAGAAAATTATTCAAAAATATAAAGATAATAATTAAAGTTTTATTTTTATGTGTCATATGGATCGGGACGTTACAAGCAAACTAATTGAATAATTCTGCTAAAGTTAAAGTGAGTCTCATATATTTGTTACTTGAATTTTTTACTCTAATTTAAATGTAAACTTTTATGTTTTCACCTAAAATGATGATTTTCGTACAATTTTTCTGTCATGGACATATCTTTAAAAATTGTAATTATTTATATTTTGAGAACATATAAATATCCTAGTTGAGTCTATTTTAAAAATGTATATACGATGATAGTTTAAATAGTGTTAGTTCGGTCGCTGGGTGTTGAACATCGAAATGTATAAAGATGAGATCACTGTTAGGTGATTGTTAGTTATAATATCATAGCGAAAAAGGTTGCAGGGTCGCTTTCTATATAATTCTGGCATAGCCATGAACTAATCATCGTATGCAGAACATAATGCCTATAATCCTGTTTATGAAAATTGCTAAGGTGTAATGCCTGTAATCATGTTTATGAAAACTACAAGGATATAATGCTTGTAATCATATTTATGAAAGACTACCAGAGCTTAATGCCTGTAATTTGTTATGAAAAGTGATGTTATTATTTTCAACAAAAATAGTCTGACAATTTGTTTTCAAAAAATTAATATTCTATGATAAACCTGTAACTTTGATATATGTGTACTTACACTAACTTTGTTAATGGATGTATTTTTTTTAACACGTGAAGAAATTTTTTTGCTCAAATATGCCTATGCTATGCTTATAATCATTTTCACGCATGGTTAGTAGGCTATGAAGGTTTCTAAAATAAAATTTCTGAAAAACATAAATAAACGGTCTCTCTTTTATAGAAATTGTTTATCTTGAACATTCTTTTATTGCTCATAAATGAAGATAAAGAAAGAGATTTTGGGAAAATTTTGATTCACTAGCCAATCATGAACGCCATTTATAAAAATGAGTCGCGACCCTTAAATTCCCAAAAACATAAAACTATGAAACTTCGTTCTTATACCCTCAGTCCCAAACTCTAACTCTAGACCCTTAAAACTTTAACTCTCGAATCTCAACACTCCAACCTAGACTCCTACCTCGCACCTCCCAACCTCAACCCCTAACACCATAACCCTTGATTGTCCATAGTGGCTATTGTGGGGTGGTGGTGGTGGGACGATGGTGGCAATAGTATAGGTAGTGAGATGGGGTGCGGGCAGTGACAGTGGAATAGTGGTGATAGTGGTGATGGTAGTAACAGTGGTGAGATAGGAGATAAAAAAAAAATATCATAAAAAAATTAAAAATAAATTTTTTTATTAAAAATAACTTATTCTTTGTTGATTTTTAATTTTCACCAAACCCAATACTAAAAAATAATTTTTTTTTTGTATTTTTTGTCAAAACAAAAGGAGTCATAAGAAATCCAAGCATTTTCCATCGTCCAATGGGGAGCCTATCAATGGTATTTCACCGTTACAAATAACGCAAGCTGTTTGGTAAAATATATGGCACACACTGCAGGCAACTGAGTTGTGTTTAGAGTGGAAGATCATCGATTTGCCCATAATTTCCTCTGTTGTAATATAGACGCGTCGTGGTTAAATGCAGAGCAATTCTATGATCATTGGTTTGCCGGTTATATTACTGGGGTGCATCGTTTGGTATAAAACTTTTTAATGACTATTTTTTCATTTCTCTCATTCAAACAAGTCAGAAAAATAAAAATTTCAACCACAACATAAAGCAGTTTAGATAAGAAAAATAAATCAAGAAGTCAAAACTTTGTTACTTATTTTTATTAATTCTTTTTAAATTTTTTTAATTAATTTTTTTGATCTTTTCAGTTCTTTTTATTGAGATGATCTGAAAAAAATAAAAAAAAATATAACTGATGATTTTAAATATATAAAAATAAGCCAAAGAAACTCAAATTTATCCCAAACGCGGGTATTTTTCTTTAGCATTTGTTAAATTATTATTTCTAAACAAACAACAAATGGTAAAGAAAAATGAATTAATATGAGATGAGAACTGAAGGTTGTCTTTGTCTTCAAAACCAATTTCACAAAAGTATTCTGCAAAAGTGTGTTTGAAAATAGCAAGGGCATAAATCTCCCTGTTTGGCACATCAACGAAGATGCCTTGTTCGATCAAGTGAACTAGTGAGCCTCATATTCCCTAATAAGCCAAGTCAGTGACTCAGACTTAAAGCTTAAGGAAGAAGATAATCTAAACCATGTATCAATAGAAGAAAGATAATCTAAACCATGGTTACAGTATGAAAGTGGACTCACAGTATTGTGATTCCTGATTGTAGAACATTGCTCTTGTCACCGTCGGCGTACCTTTTCTTCCTTTTTGAGTGATTTGGGCTTCTTTAATACCCCAACTTTAGATCACATCCTGCAACAAGAAATGCAACCAGGGAAATTTGGCTTGGTCCATCTTCATTCCTGTCCCCTGCTTCTTCTAAGCCGATTCTTTCGACAACTTTAATGCCTCAATTGACATTCAATTCTGCAACAAACAGGAAAGGCTAGTAAAGTTATCTTTTCCTTCTTTACTTCTGGTTTTCCTTCCTCCATCTCTCTTGAGCTTCTCTTGTAATCGTAAATGTTCAACTCAGTACACTTTTGTAGATATTATTGGGAGAGTTCGGCTTGACTTTTGTTTTGCATACACCTCTGTTTTCTCTCCCACCTTTTGTCACCTTCTTCCTCCCTCTCTACCTACCTCGGTTTTGGTTACCAGCACACAAGTTTTAGCTTTCTGTCTGGGAGAGAGAAAGAGAATAGACATCATGGGGAAGAAGCAAGAGGAACAGATCATATCGCATAAAGGATCGAAGGTAAGAAATCGATTACCAGAAATGATTCTTCGTAATTCAATCACTAAAGTTGTGTTCTCAAGGCTCCCTTCCCAAAATCTTGACACGTCCAACCAGCAAGCGGTGGGGAGACGTTTGTAGCCGCCGGTCAACGATCAAGTGGCTCCTACTTTGTTTCCTCCTCTTCCCTCTGAGTTAGCAGTGTTGGGGTGGTCAGGGAGCCAACCTTTTGAGGATGGGGAAGTTAGGGAGTTCTCCGGGTTGGGGTTGAGGGTATGGATGGAGATAGTGGTTTCAGCCCAAATGGCGCCGAGGGTGGCTCTTGGATGGAGAGGGAGATAGAGCCAATGGGGGGTTTGGGAGTCCTATGTTCTTCTGGTTAGGGGGTGGAAGGTGTTGGGGGAGGGGTTTTGAAAGGTTTTGGGGATACTTTTTTCCCTGTGATCCACTAACCGTGATTAGACCGGATAAGCCTATTGTTATTGGAGGTACTGGGGATGTGGACTATGCCTGCGTTGGTTCTTAGAAAGATGAAATGTTGAATGGATACTTAGGTGTCACCTATGAAGGTTGTGAAGACCTTGGTTGCACAATCCTCCTCCTGGGATGGCGAAAAAGCCAGGGACCAGCCATGAGGTCTTGCGGAGGGAAAAGGACCGTTACTTCTTCCTTTTTCTTATGAACTTATAAAATTATTTTATTGAATGTGAGGGGCCTAATGACCAGAAGAGGATGAGCATTGTCAAAGGGACTCTTCAGGAAATGTACAGGGAACGTTATTTGTTTATAGTAAACCAAATTGGAGGTTATGTCGGGCATGGTGGTAAAAATTCTTTGGGGTGGTAGGAAGATTGAATGGGAGTGCCTTCTAGCTTGAGGCACAGCTATGGGCATTCTTATGATTGAGATTCCAAAGTCCTTGAGAGAAAGGAGGTTTGTTTTGGCTCATTCTTAGTATCTTGTTTGTTCAGATCTTGAGGATGGTTTCTCATTGTCCTTTTTTGATGTCTACAGTCCTCCCAATGCTGGTAACGGTAAGGTTCCTTGCCAGGAGCTCTCTATCATGTCTGCTGCTTGAAGGGCTCTTTGGTTTGCAGGAGGGGACTTCAACATCATCAAATTCTCACATAAGAGGTTGGGCTGTGACTATTTGAGCAGTGCTATGAGAAGTTTTTCACACTATATTTGACGACACTAGTTGACTTACCACTGGGAGGAAGGTTCACTTGGCGTAATAGCTTGTCTATGTCAGGCTTGATAGAATGCTAGATAGCTCTGATTGAGAGGAGCACTTTCTTAATGCTTGCCAGTACTACTCTCCCATCCCAGGCGTACTCCGGATCATGTCCCCATTACGTTAGATGACGGTGGACTATCTCGAGCCCCTACTCCCCTCCATTTGAGAACATGTGGCGTAGGAAGGTTTTTTGGATAGAGTGCAGCAGTGGTGGGAAGATTTCTCGATTTCAGGAAGCTCGAGCTTTTGTCTAGCTCAGAAGTTAAAATTGTTGGAAGGCAAACGGAACAAGGAAGAGCTGGAAGGGTAGAGGTTTGTATATCTATGGTTCAAGAAGATTAGTTTTTATTGAAAATGAGGGGATGGGGTTTGTCTTTTGAAGAGAAGTTGAGTTGAGTGACGAAAAAAGATGAGATGTGGAGGTTACTTCTATACAAAGAGATCAGTTGGAGATAATAGGATAGGTCTTTGTGGCTTGGAGAAAGGGATAGTAATAGCAAATTCTTTCATCGTATTGCTAATGCTCATATGGGGAAAATTGTTATTGATGTGTTAGAGCCGACGAAGGACGGTCAAGTTGCTTCGAGTATTGTTAGCTGTTATCACTCTCTATTCCAAAGAGACAGTTTGTAAACATATGCTTGATAATATTGATTTTTCTTTGATTAGTCTCGATGATCTTGTGTGGCTTGAGAGACCATTTAGCGAGGAGGAGGTGGTGGATGCTCTATAAAGTCTCGATGGGAACAAGGCTCCAAGCCTGGACAACTTCTCCATGGCATTTTTCAAAAAATGCTGAGGCTTTTTTAGAGGAGATGTGATGCCTACCATTTAGTGCTTTTACCATTTAGGAGGATTTGAAAGAAGCCTTAATGCCTCTTTCATTGCACTAGCGCCAAAGAAAGGAGAAACAACGGAGCACTAGAGCTGAAAGATTTTAGACCTATTAGCGTGATAGGAGATGTGTATAAAATCATTGCTAAACTATTGGCCAAGAGGCTTAGGGATGTGATTGTAAAGGTCATCTCAGAATCCTATAATGCTTTTGTAAGGATTGGACAGATCCTAGATGTAGTTTTTGTTGCCAATGAATGTGTCGATTCTAGAGTTCTTAACAAAGTGCTTGGGATTATTTATAATCTCGATTTAGAGAAAGACCTATGATCATGTGAAATGGAATTTTCTCCTTTACATGCTACGTAGGATTGGCTTTGGTGAAAGGTGGGAGAGGTGGATTAGATTCTATACTTCTATAGTAAAGTTTTCAATCCTAGTAAATGGCGTTCTCAAATAATTTTTTCTAGCTTAAGGGGGTTGAGGCAAGGCGATCCTTTATCTCCTTTGATGTTTCTCATTGTTATGGAAGCTTGAGTAAGATGATTTATAAAGTGTCTATAGATGGTTTTATCTGTGATTTTCAGGCAAGTCTCAGTGAAGGGTTAGAGTTTTCAATGTCACATTTTCTCTTTGTAGATGACGCCATGATTTTCTGTAGAGCGGAGGCGAATGAGTTAAGATTTTTGCGATGTATCCTTCCTTGCATTGCAGCTTCTTCTAGGTTTCAGGTGAATCTTGCCAAAAGTGAGATTATTCTTGTGAGGAAATGTAGCTATCGTGGAGATGTTGGCTTTGAACCTGGGATATAGAGTGAGTTCTCTTCCTTTTGTGTATATGGGAATGCCTTTAGGTTTCCCTTATAAAGCTAAGGCGACTTGGGATCTCGTTGTGGAAAGGTTTGAGAAGAGGCTGATTTCTTAGAAAAGGCAGTATCTCTCTAAAGGCCATAGGCTAGCCCTTATAAGAGTACTTAAGCCAGTTTATCAATTTATTTCATCTCTTTTCTCCATCTCTCTTTTCTCTATCCCTCGCAGACTAGAAATGATACTGAGAAATTTCCTTTGGAAAGGGTTGGGCGAGGAATTTTAAGTATTATCTTATATAATGGAGCATGATTCTTCTTTCCAAGGAAATGAATCAGCTTATGGAAGAGAATGGTAGCTGACAGGTACAAATGCTTGGAGGGAGATTGAAGGGAGAGCGGACCACAGTTCCCGTAAGTGGGGATTTTGGTAAGCGGTTGTGGAAAGGTATCATGCGGGTGTGGAAAGTTTTTCTTCCCAGAATTGCTTTTAAGGCAGATAGTGGGAGAAAAGTAAAGTTTTGGTTGGACATTGGTGTAGTCGTAGGCCTTTAGAAGAAACTTATCCAGTTCTGTTTAGCATTGTGTTGAATAAAAGGGCTTTTGTGAGTGATTATTGATCTACTGAAACTAGCGGTGGAGTATGGAACCCTTTGTTCAGGAAAATATTGTTTTGACTGAGAAGTATGCTCTATAGCAGATCTTCTTAGGACTCTTTCTGGCTGCGGAGTCTAGTTAGACGTGCAGAGTCTAGCCGAACGTAGAGGTCCTTGTGTTCTTAGTGGTGAACCTGTATAAGGGTCTTGTGGTCTTAAGTGACTCTGGTTTCCCTTGAAAAGGAATGTGCTGTGCCAAAACTCCTCCTAAACCTAATGTATTTTTTTATTGCTTGGATGGCCACTAAGGAAGCTATCCTCACAATGGACAATTTGAGGAGAAGGAGTAATGTTGTGGTTGATCGGTGTTGCTTGCGTAAAAGGGCAAGGGAGGCGGTCAATCATTTGTTATTGCATTGCCCGATGACCGAAGTTCTGGAATATGACTCTGTTGTGCTTTAGGGTTACCTGGGTGATGCCTAGATTGGTGAAGGCTCGTTTCTTACGGTATTATTATAAAGGATGTTCAAAGATGAATAAGAAGAAAGCGTGGAGCATGATCCCTCTCTGTATCATGTGGTGCAGTTGGAGAGAGAGAACTTTAGATCCTTTGAGGGTGTTAAGTGATCCACTCCTTTTTTGAAAGGGGTGGTGCTTTTGACCCTCTATTTTTGGCTTCACGGCATCTGTACTCTTTTTGGGTTCTTTTTCTTAGTTTTGGGGAAATTTGAGTATCCTAGTGGCAGTATAGGTCATGTTTTTGGCTTTATATACGTGCTAGTGCTAGTACTTGTTCTGGCGTTTTGGCGATTTAATGACATTACTTCTTGAAAAAAAAAAATGTCCCACAATAATTTTGATAACAAATCATGATTTAATGACATTACTTCTCGGAAAAAAAAAATGTCCCACAATAATTTTGATAACAAATCATGATTTAATGACATTACTTCTCGGAAAAAAAAAATGTCCCACAATAATTTTGATAACAAATCAAGCCACCGTGAAAAGCGGTTTGAGAAAAACCCTGTTTGTTTCTATTCCCAAGTCACCAATCCAAAATGGAAGACCAAGAAGGATGGTTTTCAAGGTAATTTCAAATCCAAACTCATCTCCTTTTCCACGGATTCCCCAGGAAAAGATTTTATTATCAAGTTTTGATTACGAGAACTATTTGGTTGTAAACAGAAAGCCTATACAGTGATTCCTGCCCACATAATAGCCAAAGCAATATCGACACTCCACAGCCTTGACCTCAGATAGGCCCAATCACACGAAATGAAATGCAATAAGTTGACCAAAATGTGCTTACAAAGTTCTCAGAGCACTCAAACGCCCTTGTTAGAGGAGAGAAGACTGACCTCTATAACCTCTGCATCAAAGAAGAGCCTTCAGAGTCCCCACCAGAATCGCCATAATTAGCTCTGAAGTAGAGCATCCAAGTTACTGGGTTTCATCAAATATAACCTGGAATCATTTACACTAGTGGCCAAATCTAACCTACTTATGCCCTAGATTGTGAACTACGATGCCAGCTGACAGAGAAAAGAACCTTGTTACATAACCTGTGTTCTTCCAGAATAATTAATGAAACCAGCAGAAACTGGTCTTTTGATTTCACTTCATCCTCGATTCTAGTTCTCAAATACCATTACTCAACTTGAGAAACCTGGGACTACGAGGGGATTATTAACGTTGTACTCTTTCACTGTTGTTGGTCTTCTTGTGTTAAAATGAGACAAAGGTGAACCTCAATTTGGCGGCAACAATTCACCATATCCTTAAGGTAACCAAAAACAACAACTATCAAAACTGAAACCAGTCCAGTGAATAACAGGATACTACAAAACCTGTAGCAATAAGATTCAAATTAACATTAAAAGAACAACTAGAGAGTCATAACCACTGACAAACGTCAAAAGAAAACACACAAATAAATAAACAAAACTACACACACTTAAACCAAGTCCCCGACATTTTGCTAAGCCTTTAGTTGCTAGATACAATGCCTCAAATGGAACTTTTTTTTTTTAATGGCAAATACTCAAACACCCATTACTCTCCTTGCACTTAATAATGCTTGAACTCTTAACCCTCCTATTTGGGAGGTAAACGCCTATTAATATTTTGATCTCCCATCACCCTCAGTAATCACATCTTTGAATGCTCCACCACTGGGGATCATAGGCAAGACATGCTCTTGATGTGGTACAACAACATCCAACAAATATGGCCCCGGGGTATCCAACATCTTCTGAATTGCAGCTCTAAGATCTCCCTTCTTTGTCACCCGAGCAGCAGGTATTTCACAAGCCTCTGCAAACTTCAACATATTTGGAAAAATTTCAGATTCTTTTGCCGGGTTACCCAAATATGTGTGAGCCCTATTAGCCTTGTAAAATCGATCTTCCCATTGAACAACCATACCCAAATGCTGATTATTGAGTAACATTATCTTCACAGGGAGATTCTCCACCCGGATTGTAGCCAACTCCTGGACATTCATGATAAAACTTCCATCGCCATCAATGTCCACAACAACTGCATCAGGTCTTGCAACAGCAGCTCCAATTGCAGCAGGCAAACCAAAACCCATAGCCCCTAATCCGCCCGATGTCAGCCACTGCCTGGGTCTATTGTACTTGTAAAATTGAGCAGCCCACATCTGATGCTGTCCAACACCGGTGCTTATAATTGCATTCCCATTCGTTAACTCGTCAAGAACCTGAATGGCAAACTGAGGTGGAATGGCATCTCCAAAAGTTTTGTAACTCAGTGGGTACTTCATTTTTTGGACCTTCAGATCTTGCCTCCAGGCAGAAAAATCAAGCTTAAGATTAGCCCTTTTCCCCTCCAAAATCTCATTCAAACCTTTCAGAGCCAACTTCACATCTGCACAAACCGACACATGAGGTTGCTTATTCTTACCTATCTCTGCCGAATCAATATCAATGTGGACAATCTTCGCTCGGCTTGCAAAAGCTTCGAGCTTTCCTGTCACACGGTCATCAAACCTGACCCCAAAAGCAAGCAACAAATCACTTTTATCCACAGCGAAATTCGCATAAACAGTACCATGCATTCCAAGCATTTGAAGAGACAACTCATCTGAACATGGGTATGCCCCAAGACCCATCAAAGTACTCGCTACCGGAATGCCCGTAAGCTCCACAAATCTCCTCAACTCCTCGCTCGAATTCAGACACCCACCACCAACATACAAAACCGGGTTTTTGGACTCTGATATCAACCTGGCAATCTGTTCCAAATGGGCCTCCTGTGGTGGTTTCGGAAGTCTCGCCATGTAACCAGGTAATCTCATGGGTTGATCCCATTTAGGAACCACCAATTGTTGCTGTATATCTTTCGGAATATCAATCAACACCGGGCCGGGACGTCCCGACGAAGCGAGAAAGAAGGCCTCGCGCACAATTCGTGGAATATCTTCTACATCCAGAACAAGGTAATTGTGTTTGGTTATAGATCTAGTTACCTCAACAATTGGGGTCTCCTGGAACGCGTCAGTGCCTATCATCCGCCTCGGGACCTGCCCGGTAATGGCGACGATGGGTACACTGTCGAGCATTGCGTCGGCGAGGCCGCTGACCAAGTTGGCGGCGCCGGGGCCGGAAGTGGCGATGCAGACTCCAGGGAGACCGGAGGCCCGCGCGTAGCCCTCGGCGGCGAAGATGCCGCCCTGCTCGTGGCGCGGGAGGACGTTGCGGATGATGTGGGAGCGCGTGAGGGCCTGGTGGATTTCCATTGACGCGCCGCCGGGGTAGGCGAAGACATTCGTCACGCCCTCGCGCTCGAGGGCCTCGACGAGGATGTCGCTGCCTTTTCTGGGTTCGTCAGCGGCGAATCGGGCGACAAATGTTTCTGGGTTTCCGCCGGCAGTAGTGGTGGCGGCGGAGGTTTTGGGGTTGGAGAGGACGTTGGAGATGTGGAGAGGGCGGCGGAGGATGGATCTTTGGGGTTTAGAGGGAATAGGGAGAGTAAATCTAGAAAGAAGGTCTCGTGATTTGGAATGGGAGATTGAGGGAGGCTTAGAAATGGCAGGGTTTGGAGCAATAGCCGCCATGTCTGACGAGCAGAGAGAGAAACAGGGGACTCTGTGCGGAGAAGGATTTGGCTGGGGAAGAAGACAGGAGGTGAGAGAGATAAACATTATAGCCGCCCGCCAGAATCATCGTAAAACCACATAAATATAGGCCCTGTTTGGCTTATTAATTTATTAACTTATAAATTAAAAATAAATTACGTCATCTAAACAAACTAAATAAATTATATTTTAAGTCAATAAATAAATAAATTAATAAACTAAATAAATCAAAAATCATACCATATAAGTTATATTTTAAACTAATAAATAAATAAATTAATAAACTAAATAAGTCAAAAATTATCCAAATAAACAAATTTATTTAAACAAATAAACTAAAATAAGTCAAATAAATCAAAAAAAACACCCAAACAAATCAAATTTAAACAAAATAGTTTGTTTGTGTCACGCAAATAAACCAACTTATTTGTATTTTATCTTATTTACTTATAAACAAATGAACAATAAACAATTCATTCAAACAGGACCATAAAACCATTTTGTAATTGGGAAAAAAATAATTTTACTACTTTCTTTTTTTATTCAACTATAAAAAAATAATAATAATTACCACTCTCACTTTTTATTCGAATACACCATTTTTAATTCAGTTAAAAAACTAAATAAAATTTAAAATGGGCTATTTCATAAATTAACTTTTGAGTTAGTGTTTGAAAAGAAAAAATTAATTACGGTAGTATTTGGATTATTTTTAAAATAGGAAGAAAAAGTAAATGGAAGGTAGGTGAGGAAAGAAAAAGCTTGTTTTTTAGAGATTTTATTTTCTTTTGAAATTGAGAGAAAATGGAGGAAAAATAAGAAAAAGCTTACAATGGGTGGTGCACCTATTTTAATTTGTGGCTTTTATTGATATTCATTTTAGAAAAGTATGGATATACATTTTAAAATCTAAAGAGCAAGTGTTGGATGCTTTTAAACATTTTCATGTTAGTGTTGAAACAGAAATAAAAAAATCTCTGAAGTGTACGTCATTTTGTGAATATTACATAAGCTACAGTATTAAGCATTAAAAAACTACTCCCAAGACTCTTTAACATGATGGTATAGTAGAAAGGATAAATTGCATCATTGTTATAAAAGTGAGGCGTATGTTGTTAGATGTGAAATTGCCGACATCTTTTTGAAACGAGGCAAGAAAGACTACAGTTGATTTGATCAACTATTTGGCTTTGTTTTTTAAATTTTTTTTAAAAAGTTTACTTATTTGATCTTTTATTATAATTAATTAAATTTTTTATATCTATTTTTTTAATAAAAAAATTCTTTAAAAAATTAAACCAAACAAATGCTAAATAGCCATCTCCAAAATTTATATAACTTCCAACGTTGTATGTACGCGCGAGATGCCCATGTAACACTTAAAAGTTTTATAGCCAAAATGATATCGTTTTGACTTATTATAATTTTAGTTCATTTTAAACGCCAAATGGTGCCGTTCGCAACACACAAGCAGCGCAATACCAACCCCAAACCCCCCCCATCAAAGATACATTTTAATTTTTTCGCAGCATCAACCCCAAACCCCCCCAACAGGTGTTCGATTTGAGTCGAACCATGTTAGAAAGGCCGGGGTTCGATTTCCCATTGACCCTCTGCTCAGGGAGATGTTGGCCACCTATCGTCTCACCCCCCAACAGGTCTCCATAAACTTTTTTAGGGTAGTCATGGGGGTGGCTGAGATCAATCGCCGATATGGATTGAATCTCAGCATCCCCGAGATTTTTCACAGCTACACCCTGGCCTACTACGACCACACCTACTATCTCCGTCAAAGGAGCGTTGCCCAGTAAATGGTGCACGATCTCCCGGAATCAGACAAGCATAGTGACGACCAGATCTTGGTTGGGGGGAACTTCGAGTTTCAAGCCAACCACGCTGGACTTGCTGGTCGTTCCATCCCAAGGGTCCCAGGGAGTCCAGGTTGGTTCGGCCACATTCATTTTTGTATCTTCCGTTTGTATTTCATTCCTTCATCTTGTCATTTATGTACTTTTTTTCTCCATTTTTGTAGTGGCCTCCTTAGCGAAACCAAAAAAATGGCAAGCCGTCTTCAGGGAAGTTCAACGCTATCTCAATATTCATCAAACCCGTTTGGCTCCTGATCTACTGGGTTATACACCGAGCTACTGTCGCGTGATCCGACATAGAGGAGTTCGGCAGCAAGATCCACCGGCTTTACCAGCAGTCTCTCCTTCTAACTCTCAACCTCAACAACAAGAGGAGGAAGTAGAAATGTCGAGGCAAAGGACCTTCGACCTTCGTGCTGCCTTTCTAGGTAGAGGGACAGCGAGCACCTATGCCAGACCGACAGTCCGCATCACTGCACCCTCTCCCGCATCGCCACCCGCGTTGGCTCCGCAGATCTCTCCATCTTCTCCCCCTCAGATCGGCGCGCTAATAACGGCCAAAATCCCTCCCTTTGGGAGGAGGCCGAGCTCGTCTCACCTTGGAGGGTGTCCTGCTCAACGCCGTCGTTTAATACGAGGTGACGACCTTCATGTTGCTGAGGGAGCCGTTGAAACAGAAACTCAGCTCAAGAGCGAGCCCCCAGCCCCATGGCTCATAGAGTTCAACGTCGAGGGCTGACCTGTCAACGTGGCCGATAGCTCCAAAACAGGTTCAGTGGCTCAGAGCCTTGCCAGAGGCCTGGCCCTTCCGTTAGACGTGGCCGACCATTCTAGGCAGTCATTACCTGTGCTCTTCGACCAGGTTTATTAGCTCGGTGTTGGAGTAAGTCTTCTTGTGTTATACTTTAATCTTTCTTTAACGTTACTTCTCTCGCTGATCGTGTATCCCTCTTTTGTTTTTGTTGTTCATAGAAAATGCAGGCTATCACGGTACTTCATGACCGATATGCCGAGCTATCCAGGGAGACGAAGAAACTTGCCAAGGCGCTGACGTTGTCTTCCCAACAAGTGAAAGAGTTGGAAGCTGATCAAGCTTGCAGTGCCTTGGCTTTACAAGGTGTGGAGGCCACACTGAGGGCTTCTCAAGAAGAAGAAAAGAAAGCCAAAGAGGCTGCCTCTGCCTTGGTAGCCACGAACGCCGAACTCCGTGCCCTGACAGAGGCTTCCCAAGCTGAAGCTGAAGCACAAAAGAAGATAGCAGCTGACCTTGAAGCGGCAAGAGCAGAACGAGATGACCAGCTCTAGCAACAGGGTTGGGACGAGTGTGGGGCTCACCTCTCTAAAGAGGTCCTCAGCTTGAAGGCTGAACTTTTAGCCATCGGCTATAGCAGGCCTTGGAAAGGGCTGGAGTACCTCTGGACTCCCCTCTTTGGGGAGAGCCCCCCACTGATGCAGACGCCGCAGCAGCAGCGGAGGAGAAAATGGCTGAGACGTAAGCTACCGAGCATGATGCACCGCCAGAACTTTCCATACCCCGAGTTGGGGATCTTCAAGACACTGCCGCCAGCCGACATGCATTCGCTAGGGCGAAAGTCGTTGAGATATCGGACGACGATAGGGAGGAACACGCCGGAGCTGTGCCTGA
>JAOTRH010000016.1:6149005-6176005 GCA_034768845.1 Heliamphora exappendiculata | reverse complement strand
TCTAAAAAGGGTTTCTATAATTGTTTTAAAATAAATTAACGAATATAAAATATATATATATATATATATATATATATATATGGATATAAAAGACTTTGGACCAACTATTCGAAATATGACATATTTGTTTAGGATTGAATATGGTTACGTAGATGAAGAATTACAAATTAATTTTTTATATGTTTCCTTGTACAAACAAAAAAATAATAAAACCAAAAAGAAAAGTATGTCCACATAAAGCAATTTCGATCAAGAGTAGCTCATACATACCAACAAATGAAAGAGCAAAGAGGAAAGCAAAAAAAAAAAAGAAAATCTATATTAACTTTTGTTTTTACTCACAACCTAAGAACAGAAGGCTAAAAGAAAATTGTGAGAGACCTCTCATTGCCAACATTATTATAGTTTCGAATTATGTTGTTCCCAAATCCATTCTATCCAAAGCTCTCGAAGGACAAAGTCTTCTCCAAAAGGAAAAAAGACTTTGAGCAGCATCCATGCAAGTGGGTATGTTTGGGGAATTACAGTTTCTACATGGTATTAAACCATAGTTTGAAAGCCTGCCTTCATATGCTAAGGGCAAGTTAGTCTTTTTAAAATGCAGGATATATAGAATACCTGATCCTCCTTGGTATTATATACCATATCATTTGAAGGGATATAGACATGCTATAGATTTTATATCCCTTTTGCTTGGAAATGCGAAATATTGAATGCGTTAGGCCCATAAAAAAACATATTCATTTTTATCATGACATCTTAAAATATCAAAAAATTCTTTTATCCGGTAAATAAACAATCCCATAATGTTGAGAAACTCGAACGATGACATTGTTGATACCGACTATTTTTTATGTCTTTGTCAATAAAACAAATCACCCCAACTATCTTTTTGGCCTGAAAAAATAAAATAAAAAATCCACTAAATAGAGCTAGACATAGATGACCAACTATTTTCTCTCATTTTGTTTGTAGCAGATTAAATAGAGAATAAAAGGAAAAAAAAAAAGGAAATGAAAGGATTCCAATCCATGAATAGGTAATGTAATAGAGTGTTGAAGGTGGATGGTTAAACAAAATGAATAGATAATTTTACATTTTCAATTGTAAATTGTAATTTTATATTTTGACTGAGTCGTTATCATCAGCAAAATCAAAATTCAAGCAGTTGGCATTTGGAGAGTAATTATTTATTGTTCTTGGGACAAGTTTAGGTTGTGTTTCAATATAATATTTATTAGTCTATATATACAGTGGTGTTCAATCACTTTCTACACATGGATCTGCGTATTAAATACAAATGCTATTTAGTAGGAGTGTTAATGAATTGGATCATGACAGACTGAATTTAAAAAAAATCAATCAACCTACCTTTGACAAGTGAAAGTGTTTTCGGGCTGCAATCAATCCAATGCTCATCAAAATCGACAGGTTGACAGGTTGAGTAAAGTTTTTTTTTGTGATTTCAACTGTAATTTAGGCGATTTAACTTGTTGAAAGTTTAAATTTTTTTAACTAATTTTAAGAAATCAATTTCTCAAAAGTAAACAAAGAAAGTATTGCAATTATTATTATAATAATAATAATAATAATAATAATAATAATAGCCTAATTATATCTCTAAAAATAACATTTACAGTACATAGCAATAAAAATCATAAATGCACTAATTTATGTTTATAAATTGTATGAAAGTCATATAACCATAAATATATATAATTAGAATTTAAGGAATCCTATAGCTAATATATATTTTAGGCAGGTTAAATTAAATTAATGATTGTACTAAAAATATAACAAGCAACCAACATACTTTCTTCATTTTCACTAAACTCACTCTATTCAACCCACTAACCCACAAAACCGTGTGTGGGTTAGTACGAATTGGTGCAGATTATGGAGTGTAAAATGAATTGAAGAATTATTTGCACAGTAGTTGTATTTAGAGAGTTAAACAGAAGAGGTCCGGTTCCTTTGTTTATTCGTTGGCGTTTGCTTTCCAAATCAGCCACCCAGCAGTAGTAGTTTCTTCTCTCGATCATTCGGTACACAAGGGGGAAGGGTACGCCTAATGCCAGTCAAAAATAGCACGTTCATAGTAGTAGTACCTTGCCCCCAAAGCCCGTTGAATTATAAGGAAGCCCAGAAATAAATGATTGAAGGTTTGTAAAAACTAACAAACTTTAAAATGCATTTAGGCTTAGGTTATGGGGATTCAAAGATAAGAAATACATTTTTTTTAATACCTCAGAATATTCAGGCCAGTTTATGGACACTTCGACTAATTTTTGAAAAACTAATTCCACTGTCCACTGGCAGTGAGCCCAACTATACATAGCCTAATCATTTGGAGGTCAAGTAGGGTCTACATGTTGCACCTAGCGGGAATTCAAAAAAAATTAAGAACTGTAAAATTCCAAATGGGATGGATTAGTACTAAGGGGTGAAGTTATATTTGTTACTTGAAGATAAAAAAACAGAAAACACGCACGTCCAGTATCACACGGTCATTTTGTAGACTCCAAGCACTAGTACAACACGAGAAGGAACTACAACGAGTCTAAGAGCAGCCAAAGAGAAAACTCATCGGTCAAGCCATGCCTCTGCTTGTTGCTGTCCGGATTATCTGAAACAAAGCTGCCACAAAGGAACAGGAGAGAAACTACAATCAATGAACGAATAAAACCTTACCACGTAAACAAAATAAACAGTCAGTTGAACAAGAAAGTTCCATGTTTGGTCCATCGAGAAAAAATAGTAGCAGTAACAGCTTCAAAAAGCAGCTTCTGCGAAAGGAGACCAACAACAACCCATGAGCGACAGATTAATAGCCAGTGTGCAACCAGATTTAACTATCCTAGCAAAATCCCGTGCCAAACAGTCAATCGAATGTAGAAATTTCTAATCTCGGTTATTCTCTACTGCCTTGGAGGCATAAGTATGTTATAAAGATGGAGGCATAAGTATGTTATAAAGATGAATGTCAAAGGCCTAACAATGCCTATATATATATATATATAGAGAGAGAGAGAGAGAGAGAGAGAGAGAGAGAGACGTCAGCCCTGGGGCTTACCCATTTTAATTTTTCCTCAAGCTTATTGGATTGTGTAGTTATTGCATTGATCATATCAATTATTCTCAATTCTCAGATAACCAACTCCACACACAAGTACCAATATGTATGATGAGTAGATATCTTAACTGACCAGGCTCCACTATCTGACCAGACAATGGGAAGGCACCAGGTATGTTCTACACCCTCATCTAACCCACAAAAAAACCCTAATCTCAATGTCTTATTCTAAAAGAGATCTGACTTGATCATTGGAGGATCTTTAGCCGGCACCTCACCGGTGCCATCAAAGACTAACCCTTCCTTTTGCAGGGTCTAAGATTGAGTTCAGCCCCATGAGGATGGGATATCATCAATGTATATGTTGTCAAGGGCCCCTAAATCCTGGGGCTGAGTTTTAAAGCAGAAGACTTGTTTAAGGGGAAGTGCATGTCTGCCTCCAACATGTTGATGGATTTCAATTCCAGAAGGGCAAAAGGCAGCACAGATTCTCCCATCTAGAGTCAGAAGATTTCCTTAGAGTGAGTGGAACTGTCTACATTAGTGGTTTAGAGAAACAGCGGTTACATTTTACATGTATAACAAGAATCAAATCAAAATTGTGATAATTTAAATTAATATAAAGATGCTCATCCAATTCTTTTCAAGAAATTCCAAAACTGAGGGTGGAGAGGTTCGTCTAGGTTGAAGAAGGTGCAATCTGAGCAAGATGAGAATAATGACCTGGTATGTAGGTCTTTCGAGCTTCATATAGTGCATTTGGAGAAAGGAATCACTGATCCTACGAAGGAGTCGAGGAATCCTTTTGAAGAGTGAATTATATAGTGTTTTGTTACTTGGGTGTCAGGAAGAGCATACCCTTTTTTGAGAGTTTTGTTGGATTCATAGATAATATGGAGCACCTTTTGTTTGCTTATTTGCTAGCAACTCCGTAGTGCTTTCTTTGTATAATATTGACTTTTACTCACCCAAAAATAATAAAGATAATAGGAAGTCCCAACATGAAAACAACACTAAGTTTAACCAAGATAGAAACTCACAGGATCCAATGACAACAAATACAAAGAACCCAAGCACAATAGGGCCCACTGGATAAGAATTTCCTTTCTTTGTTGCTGTTTCAGGCACTGCACCTCTCTTCTTGATGTTCTTCTGAAACCTCTCTACCTTCCTATCAGCAAGTCGTCTTGAGGTTGTCTGGAGATGCATCAAGTGACAGAAAACTTGTTAGAGAGAGAATAGGAGACATCTGATATAAGTACAAATTATGGAAGCACTCCAAAGGCTATGAATTGATATTTATTTCATATGGTTTCTGAATATAACAGATTCACAAATCTCTCAACACACAATTAGTGGTATACATAGAGAATGGTGTCAACACATTACTTGTATCCCCCCCACCCCCAAGCCAAAAAAGAGAAGAAAAAGAACCTAAATGCAAAAGTAGACAAACATAGAAGTCCATTTACTGCTACTGCATTGAGCAGAATATTTTGAATAAGTTAATTGTACATGCACCACCAAATAAAGCATAAAATCTTCAACCAGTCCTCATATCACAAATTACGCTCGAATCTCCTGCCATCAACTTTTTCAGTACTCAAAATCCCTATAGATAGGAATCCATCAGTTTTTACCTCATTTGTTTGCATGTGTAGAGGGGTTGAGGGTGTGTGTTGTCCTATCATGGTCAACAAAGGCCATTTGAGACCCATTGATGTAAATTGAACCCTTCATATTGTAGAGCTTGTTGTTAAATCATTCATGCAAAAAATCAATTTGATCCGATACTGATAGCCGTGTGATCGAACAAATTCACCTTTAAAAAAATGGACAATGAGTAAGTTTTTGAGAATAATATTAAGAGAAATGTATTATCATTACGTGAACACTCACATCCAATCAACATAGCTTTTTGCATGAATGATTTTCTGGACGAGCTCTACAATCTGACCAGTTCATCACAACAGTGAATAGCGAGCCGGTTGTCTTGGCCCTCGCAGCACTGCGCGTTAAGACTTAGGCACAACACTCAATCTTGCGTTAACACTCAATCTTGCGTGGAGTTTGGGGGTGCGTTCTAAATCCATTTTAGTGTTTCAATGCCATGAAGTTGATATTTAAATGCAATATGAAGCTACCTTTGAAGCTAAACAATGCACGCTTTGTGGCACTCTGTCATTCTAGAAAACAATACCACAGTACAATACAATGAAGCGTGCATTATAAAAATGAGGGGCACTCAGAGGTATATACTAAGCAAGTCAAGGGTATTCAAATAATCTAATCAAATACTGCAATCCCTCTTCACATATTGGGTCAAGTGTTCTCAAGCATCCAAGCAAATTTCCCTATGCAAGAACAAAGCTCTAAGTAAGCTTTTCTACATTAGGAAATGAAATCTTTATTGTATAATTACTTATTAAAAAAATGAAGGCTTTGGAGGAACAATAAGGTTGGCTCCATAATGACTTGGTGTCATGAGTTCGAATCATAGAAACAGCCTCTCCCCATGTGGGTGTAAGGCTGCATACATCCTACCCTTCTCAGATAATGCAGTGCGCACTCGTGCACATCGCTGCCTTTTTTTAAATTACTGATAGAAAAACTGAATTCTTAGCAATCACACAAGTCGACAATGTGCCATCTTCATATGTACGACGACAAAAGGACAAGAAATTTTCTCTTTGTCCAATAGCGAAAAAGGCCAAAACTAAGCAGTTCATTAAATAGGAAGACAATGTACACAGTTCCAGATACATAACTGCTGGTCCATTGTGGTAACACAATTCCCAAATGGGAGGAGGCCAAAACAATGACTACAATAGACTCATAATTTTCCCAAAGATGAGCAGGAATGGCATTATTTATTTGGAGAACTGCAATTTATAAGGAATAACCATGGTATCCCCATTGGCCATTGGTGTCATCAATAGAATTCGTTAGCATTTTTTTAGGTAGGTTAGAATTAATTAACTTGATAACTTGTATATCAGATTCACTTATTTCAATGTGTTTTTGAAGAACTTTGATGTTTTCTTTTCTTCTTCTTTGCTACGAGTCATGGAAACACTACTCTTTTCCTCATCATGCAAACATCTGCTGGATCTATGTGACAGTTCAACCAACATTATCTGTACTGGCTCCTTTCGAAATTCAAGGAAATTGAACAAACCGATGTACGATCACATTGATTCTTCTAGAGTCAATAGAATTCTGTAGTAAGAAACTCAGCAAGGCGCAAAGCATCAGCTGTCAGGTTGAGCAATCACAAGGGTTGGGCTCCAATGTTGCAGTGGGTTCACCCTTTATGAGAGAGGTGTGGCTGGTT
This sequence comes from Heliamphora exappendiculata, assembly GCA_034768845.1. NCBI lineage: Eukaryota > Viridiplantae > Streptophyta > Magnoliopsida > Ericales > Sarraceniaceae > Heliamphora > Heliamphora exappendiculata. Next base: position 6,169,598 of record JAOTRH010000016.1, on the reverse strand, counting down.
CCGTCAGCTTCGTCTGTGTTAGTAGCAAAACTCTAACTCTTGTGAGTCATGCCACCCCTAAGAGGGGAGATACGAGGTTAGAGTCGACTCAGTCACAATTAGTTGTATTACTTTAATTAATAGCTATATACATATTTCCATCTTTTAAAACAAAATAGAAATTGTAACTCATATGAAGCCAAATTCATGGCGTATGATTTAATTCCTCTAAATCTTATATATCCACGTCTTTTCCCCCATTTTGATAAGTATAATTGTATCCAAAGCTTTTTCATTAGAGAAATCTCTTTCGACAGGAAATTCAAAAGTTTTTTTTGTGCAATAAAAAAAATAATCAAAAGTTGTAATAATTTGAATCAACTTGACTCAAAAAGTTTGCCAATTTCATTTAGAATATAAAATTAATGATTCTATAGCTCGTCATCGTCAATAATCAATCTTTAGAACTAGGAATCCAAATCAAAATTTGTTCTAGATTATCTTATTCATTTCTCATCCATTCTATTTGAATTCATGTTTAAAATAGAAATGCTTTTAATTCAATCTCAATATATTATTTTGTTCCATACTTGTTATATATTAGCCAATGGAATCAGTTGAGTTGTCATTCACATTGAAATAAATTGAGATGGATAAGGAGTTGGTTATATTTCAGTGGTTTTAATATCCTAATGTCATTTAATTCAATACAAAAATCATCAATATCCAGCTGCAATTCATAATCAAATACTAATCTCCTCAACGCATGCGAACATGCCTAAAATCTTTTAGAACGTAGTTTCATCACCACAAACATTCATTCATTCCTTCTCATTGTGAGTTCATCGATTCAACATGCAAATGAAACATAGACCGATTCGAAACAAGACGAATTGACGCGGATCTACTAAAACTAGCTCTGAGCAAAGACTGCATTCGAGAATTATTGTATATACACAAAGATTCGCAGTTAAGAAATAAGATAAAACCGCAATACATCGTCGATTATGGAAGTAGATATGAAACGCGATAATTCCTTCAAGAAAATTAAAGAAATGTGCAAGAAAGTTCGAGAAAAGAATGATCTGACAGAGACAGAGAGAGAGAACCCTAAGGTTACCATGGCTGAGGCCGAGATATGCACACGGAGGCCGAATAGAGATTTTGGTTCACAGGCGCGCTTCAACTAATTCCGTTCGTCGTCGTCTTCCGGAAGATGAGATCCGAAAACGCGTCCAATATCAATAACTGATGGGTAGCTTCCATTTTATATGTTACCAGACATATGGCGCATCCAGGTGAATTGCTATCTTTAGACGATGCACTGGGGGAAAATAATTCTACCGAGTTGAGTTTGCCATTTTTAGACGGTGCATTGTTGGAAAAGGATTAAGGTGGTTGCCCTTGCTTCTCGAATCAGTTTTTTTTATTTATTTACTTTTTTTACTAATTTTAATAATACGTTATAATTTTTTTTAACAAGGATTCTTTTATTCAACAACGATTCTCAGTGCCTTTAATGCGAAAGTTAAAACATTTCTTTATTACTATTGTCTCCATAATTTAATTCTATTCATCTCTAATTAAAAAATATTGACCTTGCAAAGCATAAATAGAGACAATAATTTTCTTGATAGAGGTTGTAGTGAGATTTTTTTTTATGTAATATTGAATTCTCATCTCGTAAGAGTTTGTATTTTTTTGCATAGAGGTTTAATGTTTTTTTTTTGTGAAGATTGTTTTTTTTTTTTGAAAATTTTTTATTCTTTTTTGGAGTTATTTTATTTCTATCAATGTACTCATTTGTTTAATTTATTATTAGTTAAAAATATATTAAGATCTAGTGTGTTTTTTAATTAATTTTTTTAAAATTTTTTTATTTACTTATAATTTTTGGTACAAGTTATTACTATTTTTTTTATTTCGACTATAATCAAACATATTTACTAAATATTTATAACTTCTGTTAACAAGTTATATTTTATAAATTGTTAATTTTAACAATATCAAACACACACTGTAGAAGAAAAAATATATATAAAAATGAGGAAGCAAATTAAATTGACTAACGTTATTGTCGTTTTCATTAAAATATTATGAGAGTTGAAATCTACAATTTAAAGTCCTAATGACCTGCAAAATTATTTAAAAGTTTTAAAGTTCAACCGTCATAATATTTTAATGAAAACGAGAACAACGTGTTTGATGAGCATGCGTATCCATTCCTTATATATATGGTATATCAGGAGGATTCAATTAAAATTAATTAAAATCTAAATTATATAAAATGCTGGAAAGACTTATCTACCCAAGTAAAGATGTTTGACAAAGTTAGTGCTATTAATTTTTATATTTTTATAATAATTTTAACTATAAATTATAATATATTTTAAATACTCAGATTTGTTACAAATTATAAATATTTTTTTTTATTTCAACTGTAAAATATAATTTTTATCAAACACTCATAATTTTTACTATAAATTATAATGTATAAGCTATCAATTTTAATAATTTTAAACACCAAGTATTTATTATTTAAAAGATACATAAAATAAAGCAGGAAAGGCTTATATATTTGGAACATTAAGAAGCCGTAGTTTGAGAAATTTTTTGGGGGATGTAGTTATTATACTTTTTAATGACTCACACCTGCCAGATTTCCTACTTAAAATTGTCATCGTGGCATCTTTTTAGTAAATTCATTCAGATTTATTATGTTTACATTTGCCCAACAAAATAAATTAAGGAATTTAATGGACATTACCATATTAATTAAAAAGTAATTATTGTTTGACATGTGTTTTTTTTATAATTTATAAAATCAAAATTCTAGAAATATGATTAGTGCTTTAAAGCTCCAATACCTAACTATGTATTGGTATAATATAATGGATAGATACTAATACACTGTGTTTTTTTTATTTCTATTTCTTGCATGTCTAAAATTATGTATTTTCCTATAATTTTCCTTCATAAACTTATGATTCAAATACAATCTTAATGTCAAAAAGATGTGATCTAGAAATTGTGTTTGAATACTTTATGTAAGATCACATAGGGTCTGACCTGAGTGCGGCAGCGTGAGTCGTGTGAGCGTGCAAAATGAAAACCCTAGAAGATGAAGATGATACTGTGAGTTTGCGATTGAAATCTGTGGGCGTGGGGGTGATACTGTGAATGGAATCAGTGTGCATGTGGCAGAATATAAAAGTTAGTGGAGGCATGTTTATAAAATTGTAAAAATAGGTAAGTAAAAATAAAAAAATTTAAAAAGTCAATGGAGACATTTGCCTCCGCTCATCCCACTGTGCTTTCGTCCATGCCCGGAATACTATATAGGTGATACCACGTGGTACTCTTGACAAATAAACTATTGTAATTTATATTATGTGGATCACCCTTGATTTTTTAATCAGATGAGTCGTTGTGTTTTCACCGTAAAATATTGCTACAATATTAAATTTGAGTACCACATAAGATTGCTACATAGTATTCTGTAAGCACCGAATAATTATTTATGTTATATTTAGGAGTTTAATTAGAATGGTAGAAATTGACTAGCAAAAATAATCAACGTGAACTTTGTTAAATCGAGATGAAGGTTTAAAAAAAGAAAGTCGTCAGTATTACCCAATTAAAATAACAGAATAATAAAAATAGGTAATAGAGTTTATTGTAAGCGAAGAATTCAAAGAGACAAGATTTCAACAAGCTAAAATTGCATCTCTCTCTCTCTTTCTACACATATATTGTGTACCTTCTACTCAACTCTTGAGATCTTATTTTACCCTTCATGTTTCTAAATTTTAAAACCCTCATTCTCTTTTGATTCATATGGCAAAGTTAGTATTTACATTATTACGTCAATCCCAACTAACTGTGGTTATTGTTAATTTTAATTAGAACACATTTAATCAAGTCAGAGTATTACTTTTGAACGACATTGATAGCCGTACAATATACTTCGCCGAGTTCTTACTATTTAAGGTTACATGGCCAAATAGATAATTTTTGTTTCCTTCTCTTTATATTTTCATGAAGTGTTGAGAATTAACAATGGAATGTTTTTTCACTTGAATTAACATGTGAAGACGTTTTAAGAATTGGCTCATAACCATTGACAAATTTATAATTTAATATTGTTAATGATATTACCTGCCATACATTTCCAAAATTAAATTTTAGGTTTCCGAAGATATTATTGTTTCCATATTAGTCCAATTTTAGGTTTTCTGAGATATTAATGTTCCCATGAAGGGAATAATATGAAATAAAGTGTGCTATGCAAACTAGCATTACTCTTACACTTCATCTGATGAATTGATCACCAGTATCTACATAGAAAAGTATTTGATAAAAATTATAATTTAACTTTTAATTTGTAATTCAATAGAAAGTTTAAAAAAATCCAAAAGAACATAACTTTTTGCTGGTAACTTTTTAATTCTATATCAACAAACACAACTTTGCAACTTTAAATTACAAGCTTACAACTATAATAAACATTGATAACTTCTAATTAAAGTCATAATCACATCTTTTTAATTATAATTTACAAGTTTATAATTTCAACTACACTAAACAGCCTCCTAAGGTAACCATGGCAGATGTCAACCCTAGTTCCTAAACTTATTAGTCCATTCTACCCAAAGCCGAAAGGGACCATCCGGTAGTCAAAAGTTGCTCATAAGAACACACAAACGAAAATGCATGCAAATAAAAAGTCTTCAGTACAACTCTTCTTGTTCGCTCTTGCACGAGCAATCTTTCTTTCGATTCCACCACATTAATAACCCAACACAATACAAATTTTAAACAAACAATTTTAACAAAATTAATGAAAACTAATAGAAGAAGAAAAGGAAAGGAGACGCATGATATTCGCAACTGCACATAGATAACAAGAGGGATGAATGGTAGAAGCATTTCTGAAACTGCACATATGGTCAAGTATTTTAAAAGGTTTGTAGCAGTACATAGTCATTACTTGTTCCATAAATAGCAGCCAAGTTGATAAATGAAAACTAACAAAATTGCAGAAACCATGAACAAGCTAAGAAAGTCCCATTATGCCAGCATCCGCGAGCTGAGCCAATTAGCTGCAAAAGAAGAGTGAAGCAATGTCAATACAAACATCTATATAATTAGATAATTCATGCTTTTCAAAATGTGTTTTCTAACACATCCTGAAAAGAGCAATCGCGATTAATTCAAGATGAAATCATATAGTCAAAATCTAAACTTTTTGAAATATGTTCTCTCTCCTCTTAATACATTTTGAAAAGAGCCGCTGAGATTAATTAAAGCTTATATCCTATGATCAAAAAATTTTATTTCAAAAATATCTTTTAATGGCAAGGATTAACTCAGCATAAAGATTTAGGGCTGAGATTCATTTTACCATTTTTAACTCCCATCCATTCTTGCTCCTCTCACTTCTCTTGATGGACAAACTCCTTTCAAATCAGTCAGTTTCTCACTTAAACAAACTCACTTCAAATTCCTCTGTCACAAACTCATTCATCATCTCTCTTCCTTCCCATATTCTCTCTACGCACCATTGTTGTGCCACCACCATCGCTAAACACTGTTGTTACGCCACTACTGTTAAATCATGTTCGATAGTGCCTTCAGGACAGGCAAATCTCTAGTTTTATATATTTTAACACAATTTTTAGTGAGGCAATATGGCTGCACAACCAAAAGCATCCTATCTAGTAACAACTTTTCAACTGAAAGGGAGAGACATCTAGAGATAATAGTCATATGGTTTTCAGTACCAAAAGTCAATTACCAAGGAAATATCTTGAAAAGATATCAATGGGCTCATCCTGATGGCTTGTTTCAGTAATTTTTTACTTATAGTCGACCAATCCACCACAAGAAAATGCCGAAGTTCACAAAGCAAATACGATAAATCAAAGTAACCAAACCAATGATCAAATAATGCAAACAAGCCTATCGGCCCCCTTCAAAATCCTCCAAGTACCTGTCATGTCCTAATCTGGAAAAGAACCAAGAACTTATTTTAATTTTAAAAGTTGAAAACTTATCCGAGTGATCTTCAAGAGTGCCGTAACTAATTTGATTGATAGGATGCAGGTAACGAGTTCAACCGTCCAGGAAAAAAAAATAAGAAAAGAAAGTAAGAAAGAAAGGAAAAGAAAACAACTATCCCAGCTCAGTGTTTTCATGAGTACAACATTGACTGAACCATGGTCCAATCCTGTAAAAAGTAACAACGATTCTATGCAAATAAGCAATCCATCAAAAATATCAAAATATATAATATAGCATCAGAATGTCACGACTGCCCCGCATCTTACACCCTAAACCATTCAGGAGGAAGGGGTAGGGGTTAGACCATCCCATTACCCTGTAGATGTAACTGGTTAACCTATGTGGCATGTCACGTCATCACCACAACTTATACCCGTGTCCAACACCTCATTATCTCCAATGGGAGTTGATTCTAGGTGTTAGCCTAGAGAGGTGACATACGAGCCAATAATACATCTCCACATGCTGCCCATTGAGGGGTAGCATAACATTGTTCAAACAAATTTCATTACATTGTTCTTATCATCAAGTTTGTCATTTTACGTACAAACAAGGTATATTTTTTTATTTCATTTAGTTAATCTAAAAAGAGAAAAGAAGAAGTAAAGAAAAAAATAAAACAAATGTACAAAGCTTTTAATCTTTACTAGCAAAAGTCTTTCCTTGCAGTTTGCACCAACCGCTCTTGACACCTTGTCAGGAGTGTTTGCAATTCAATTCAAGGGACAGGTATGATGATGGGTTGATGGAAACCTCTCAACTATTTTTTCTATAAGTAGGCTCTGTCGAGAAGGAGGATGGGAGAAAAAGAAGAGGAAGAGAATTCATTAAAAATTCTATGCATTAGTTCTCTCATACTAAGTACCCTACAACTCTAAACGATAGTCCTTTTTATTGTGTCTAGTGGTTCTAGTTTAGATCAGTTTGATTCAATAATTTGGTTTTGATGAAGTCAGGGAGGGTCCCAGATTAAGAGCAATTTTTGCCAAAATCCCCACCTTAGCATAGGTGGAATCCTCTCCTTTCTTTTTTTTTTAATTCTAATGCTTTGACGATCAATGTCTTCTAATATTTATTTCCTAATGCTTCGACTGGTTCATACATTCTAGTTTATTTTCTAATCTTTTGACTGATGGATAACTTTTACCAAGACTAACTAATAAATATTTTCTAATTCCTTAACTGCTCCATACTTCATAGTATTTATTTCCTAATGCTTTGACTGATCAACACTTTTCAGTCCGCCAGCACCTGCTCCTTGCCTTGCAGTCAGTTTAGCACTTACACAAGTATCATTAGTAAGAAGAGGATTCCCATATGTGCTTAGCTGGAGATTTCGGTATAGATCCCTTACTATGGGGCCTTCCCTGACTTTATCATAACTAAATTAGTGAATCAAGCGAATCTAAAATAGAACCATCAGACATAAAAAAGACTTTCAAATGTCTTCTAAAATTGCACGAGTAAAGCATGACAAAACTAATGCATAACATTCTTAGTGAATTCTATTTCTCTTCTGGTTTTCTCTATGTTCTCATCCTTCAAAGCAGGCGAGAGAGCCTATTTATAGGACAAAAATTAATAGGTTTCCATCAACCTATCAATATACTTGTCCCTTGAATTGAATTGAAAACACTTTGGGCAAGTTGTCAACAGCAATTGGTTCAAATCAACCCGACAAGGCAAGACTTTTGCTAGTAAAAATTTCAAAGCATTGTACATTTTTTTTCTTTTTCTTCTTTAATAAATGAAATAAAAAAATACATATTATGTCTGTACTCAAAATAACAAGTGCAATTAGATGAACAATGTTATAAAATTTGTTTGATCCAAAATAGAACAAATTTGGACAAAAATTGAGTTGAAACAAGTTAGACAAAAGAAATAATATATACTAAGTACTATATAATAATATATACTTACAATAGTATATAATATTGTAATACTCCACACACAAATATATATATATATATATATATATATATATATATGCGCCTCTGTATCAAATCATACGATTCACGATACCTATTGTATGATCCGTTTTGATACATCTAACAATCGATTCGTATAAATGGGGTCAATCGACAAAAGCAAGAATAGCATGATTCACGATACGTAGCACACAATTCGATATGATACGATATGATTCGACTTGATATACCAACGAATTGATTCAACACCAAGCATGTTTCGATTCTTTTTTCTTCTAATTCATGCTTTTACATTCCATAGACTTGTCCAACATTACTTTTCTAAGCCATCAACCTTATTTATATATTCTAGTGGTCTATCTACCTATTACTAATTAGTTTTGAATTGAATATTATAAATTCTAACATAGTATGATTAGTATTAAAGTTATGTTAGGTGGTTTCACGATCTAAGTTTTTACTCCCCCACACGTGCAGTTTAGTTGCATGTGAAAATAATAGAAAGAGAAAGGAAATGAAGCGATTCATGTTTGACTCATACAACTTTGCGACCTCTCCACCCATCGCCAATTAATTTTGAGTTAGATGCTCCCAAATACAAAAATATTTTATCATAAATCATAACATAATTAATAATGCAATTTAAGATCATTGATCACGATAGAGCTCAGACCCACATCTTTTACCTTAGATGCAAGCAACCTATTACACTATATGTTTATCATTCAAAGCAAGCTTCTCATTGATTTATGACTAAACTTTGTTATATTTATAATATATCTTTAATATCAAACTATTCTAGATATATCCGATGGATGTATTTTAGAAATTATAATTGAATTTTTATGATTCACGGTTTGATTTGATTCACAATTCGAGAAAAAATAATTTCGATTCACGATTCGATTCTCAATTTAATAACTATGATATATGCATATATATGATCTAAACCCAAGTGTGTATCCTCAGATTTGATATTTTTAGTAATATCAATCTAAATGCTCTATAAACAATATTATGTTTGCACATGGGCTATTTTGAACATTTTTTTAGGCATTAGAAATTTTTTAGTTCAATTTCGATTCATAGAAAGTGCTATTCTAATGGTTTCGATGCCTTACAACTGAGGTGACCAATATGTTAAATTCTTCACGAATTTTCATGCACAATTGCCTAAAACTACCAATTCACATTAATTTAAGTTAACTTTTTGGTGTCGTTTGATAACCTGCGCAGGTTGAATGGGATTAACAAAGAAGTAGAATTAAATGTGAGATTACTAAATTAGGGGATTAACAATGATGATACCAATCCTTTTTCATGTTTGTTTGGGGAAGGGATTTTACTATGGACTAGAATTATGATTCGAGAGCAAAATATCAGTTTTTGGTTGTTTTCTATTTTCAAGAACTTAAACAGTTTTTGTTTTTTGGAAAATTAAACCAATGAAAAGTGTGTAATAACAAATGGTAAGGAAGAAGGCACTGGAGTGGTTCAACAATTTTTTGGGTTTTATGGCTTTTAAATAGGGACATTATTGTCCTTTAATCTTTAATCCAGTTGGCCTGGATTGTTAAACCTAGCTTCTATACGGGTTTGCTAATCTCCCAATATGTGGGTTTCATAGTCCAGCTTGGACAAATAGTCCACCCCAATTGTAATAAAAAATGGTATAAATATGGCCCACATCTTTAATAATCCAATCCATAGCCTACACCAACCATCAAACATGGCCTTTGTTTGTAAGACAAAAATGGATGGATGTGCAATTGGTCCTACATGTCAAGTTTTGAGAGCTAAATTTAAGGATATTACCCCCTTCAGACAATTTTGGCCAGCATAGTTTAATTAGATACAAGCATACAACACTTTTAGAGAGAGAAAAGTACTAAATCGGGCCAAATTTGGATTAGATTTTTCTGCTTCTGGCTACAGTTTCGTTTTGATACAACGAACATTTCAATATTCTTGTTATTTTTTTAAAAATCAATTGACTATTTATTTTTGTTGTAGAAATTTGCTTCGGAATAGCCGGCTGGCCTGTAGGGGGACAAAACAGGATATTATGAGATAAACTCCCAAATTGTGGCCAAGAATAATGTGAATATAATGTGGTTGGGAAAAATGGGTTTGACGCTACCCTTTTTATGGTGGAGCAAAATGGGGTATCAACAATATCCTGATTCGCTCAGTTAGACACACTTGATGCAAGCGCTAGGTTAAGTCAAGCTATGAAACATAGATACTTCAAAAATATAGTCATACACATAACGGATACGCATTATGTACAAGTACAGCTCCGGTACAACAAAGTATGTATCGGTTACACCAAAAGAGTATCGAGCACTTTTCCAATTGTTAAGTACAACATTGGCACATTTGCGGGGTGACATGGCTAATATGATCTAATATCTATTTTTTATTTTTTATAAATTAAAAATAATTTTGTATTTAGCATATATATATAATACAATGATAAAAAGTACAAAAATTAAATAAATTTATCGACGTACCACAGTTGTACGCATATCATATTTTTATATTACATCGTACCAGTGTACGTGTATCGTATCGAATACGGCTACCAAATACAAATACAATACGAATATGACAATACAAAAAAAAAGGATACAAGTACGGCTAGAATACGTTTGTAAAAAATTATATTTTTTTATAATTTGTAGTATTGTATTATTTATTAAACTAAACTAAAACCAAGAGCTAATTCATTTTGTTCTTATTTTAAAACGTTCAATAACCATCCAAGAAAAAAATAATTGAATAAGTAATAAAAAAAATTCCATTAAGTACAAAAAAATATCTAAATGGTAGTACATTCATAAAAATAAAACCAAAAAATCAACTAAATCAAAAACAACTTTGAAAAAAATTTTAAAAAATTAAAATGTATCCAAAAAGTACCGCATCCGTATCCAAAACGTATTCCGGGCATATCTTCCCATATCCTGAGCGTATCCAAAACGTATCCGAAATTAAAAAAATAAAAAATTATTTTTGGATACATCTCAGGCATATCCAATACGTATCCCTATGTATCGAGCGTGTATTGGTATCCAATACTTGTATGACACTACTTTTGAAGTATCCATGTTTCGTAGGTGGTCAAGTTAATTTCCGTCTGAGCACGTCATATTCTTGTTGAGAAATAAGATGCTCAGCATCCTATGCAAAAAGTAAGAAAATAAACCAAAAAAAAAGACTTGAGAGGATATTGCTTTGAATCACTAAACTCACCGTTTGGAACAAAAATGTACTATGTTTATGAACGCTAACTCCAAAAAGCAAACCGCTAGGGCAAAATTAGGATGCAAGAATAGGTATTCAAAGTTAGGTATAGATACGTAACACGTCTTTGAGTATTTAAATAGTTTGTCTGGAGAAAAATATTGTAACAAATTATGTTTAATGTTCAAAAATCTACATGAAATTAGATGAGCATAGTGAAAACTAAGAATTTCAACCTTCTATCCATTTGAGAGGCTAGAAAATTTCTTGATTATTAACATGAGCTTCTTCTTATTCAATTGTTGTAACAAAGTTAAATGGCTCACGTGTTTAACACGAAGGATATACAATATTCCATTTAACATTGGGTTCTACATACATGCCTAGAATGAGAACAAGAGCTAGGGATCACTAGCGCCCCTCTAGTAACACGCTGACCCTAGTTCGAGAACACTGGGGTCCTAATAGCTTGGTGGCTATAGTTGAAGATTCACGAAGTTGTCTCAGCCCATTCTCCCTTGAGTGAATGGAACCTTGATTGTCTTAGAAAAATAGAAAAGAAATCTACATCATCAGATATGGGAGAGTTGATGGATTGCCACCATAGGCTTATATGTGGCTCTGCTCCTGTCTATATGACACTAATCAGAGCAGGAAATATAACAAATAATGACAGTAGTCCTGCTCAGATTATTATGACAAGAATGCTCTCACGAAGTTTCATACAATATATGGAAGTCAACATTGCTCATATTAATATGACATGAGTGCTATTCCCTCGTGAAATTTCATACAATATACAGAACTTGGGAAAAAAAGGACAAAAGAAAAAACGCGCAATGGCAATTTAGTGAAACGTGACATTACTTGGCCATTTTGTCTGGCAACTTGCTATTTTCTTATCATTCCGTTTCCCCCATTTTTGGATGGAAAAAAAGGAATCTCAATGGACATGTAGTTTGATCATGCCCAACTTGGACATAAGAAAAAGAGATGTTTGTGATATGCACACCAACAAAAGTAACGACATTAGTGGCTTTGTCTAGTTCACAGTTGCAGCAAATCAAGAAATAAACAGGTGTCTCAGCATATCTGCAATGAATGGACAAAGTAGACTAAGAAACAACAAGTTATGAAGAAGATTGACATCATAAGGCAGCATAGCATTGACTACTGAATCTATTGGATTTATCATCAACATGGCTACGGATATCAAGCATCTCAAGCTTGTTGAAAGTTTGCAACCAATGGGCAATGACTATTTACAATTTGTGGAAAATATTGATGTCTGACAGCAATAAATGATCAACAAGTCTAGATTTTGGTCAAAAAGGAAGGGATGTGAAACCTTGCCTCCTATTTGTGATTCCACTCGTAAAGAAGAAAAGACAAAATTATACGAGGATAACACGAACTCCAACAGGCAGAAACCTAAGTAGTTCCAATTTAAAAACTTTATCTTGTACGTAGTGAGTGTAGCAACAAAGAAATTTTGCTTATTTCTTAAATTGAATTTAGAATCCTCATAGCATATTTTCTTTCTAGTTTTTCTATGCAACCAGTAATCTATAGAAATAAGTAATAATAGCACCATACTCTATAGAAATAATTAACACTATGTTCCTAAAAATGCAAAATATATCTTTAAAAAGTAAAAGCAATTAAAATTTCGAATGATTGTTGTGTTTATGTCCCCATTCCTTATCAGCACAATGCAATGGAAACGGTGAAACTTACATTTCTAAGATCCATTCCGTCCCGCAACCTCATGCTTCCAATAGCCCTACCAACAAGATCAACTCCAAACTTTGCCATTTCAAACACCAGTGCCTACCGCCTACCAAAACTCTTCCACAAGCTATATCATAAGCTTGAAAGTAAAGCCAAGAGTCAAAGGGTGCATAAATCATTTGAAGTTGATAGTGCTCCAACCATTGGATGCGGAATCATTAATTTGAGCTAACCGTAAATCCGTTTTAGGATCCAGGCACCGTCCAAGAATTTGATCCATGGTCTCCATGCCCTCCAACATGTAGAGAATAACCACTTAAAAGAAATGAACCTAGGCCTATTTCCATCAATTTTATGACTTGCCACATTACCTTTGGTGAACAATTATAGTATTCCGAGTTTGCAGTGTGAACAATCTTCTTTTTTAGACAATTGACATGGTCAAGAAACCGAAAAACAGGAATTGTATTCTCTATAATCTTAATTCCGGCTGTTCCAAAGGGACCTAGTATGAAGATTTTCAACTATTGTCAAAAGAAAAAGAATAAGCCACAGTCACCAGATTGAGAAACAATCGCCACGGAGAAAACACATAACAATTTACAAATAATCTGAAGGAAATTAAAGACCTATAAGCACCCAAACGTGAAGGGAAATAGGTCTTTTAAGTATAAACGACACTAAGAGCGCGTCATCAATCTCTACAAACCTGTCTTCGGAGCTTAAACGAAACCTATTACCTACTATTTACTTCTGCAAGAGTAGGAAAAATCTCTATATTATCAACCGCTATGGACCAAAAATTGTCAAAATCAGTGGATAAACTACACCTCAAGCAGTAAATAAAATGTGCCTATTACCTACGATTTACTTCTGCAAGAGTAGGAAAAATCTCTATATTATCAACCGCTATGAACCAAAAATTGTCAAAATCAGTGGATAAACTACACCTCAAGCAGTAAATAAAATGTAACGAAATGAACAGGAAAGATGAAATTTTTTGATTTTTGAGGAGATGACCAAATCAAAGCACAAAATCCAAACCCTAACAACCCAGATCTGTGAACAGTTCAATAAAATAAATAAAACATGGAGATTAAGAAGAAATGCGAAAGAACAACATACCCTTGCCCATCGAGATGGCCTTGCCCACTACTCCCTCCGCTGGCGTACGACCCATCGTCCGCAGTCTGCCACACGGACTGCCACGCCTGCGACGGTGGCTGAACGTACACCCCTGGATCAACCCCAGGCACCGCCGGACGCCCTATCATGACCCCAGGCGGCGCCGGCTGCCCCATCGGCGGGTAGAAGTAAGGGACCCCACTCGCAGGGGACCCCACAATCCCGAGCCCGGCCTCTTCCCTGATCTCGTCCCTCGGCACAATGTCCACCAAGAAATCAAAAATCTCGGTGCACGTGATGGCGGCGGCGATGTCGTTCTTCTGGAGGGTGCGGCGCTTGTTCTCCTCGGCGTGGAGCCAAGAGCGAATAGTTAGCTCGAGGATGAAGAGCTCGCAGGCCTTGGCGAAGAGGATCGGGGCCTCGGCAGAGATCATGCGCACGTCCTCGTCGGCCTTCATGATCTTCTTGATGCGGGCCAAGGGCAGCTGGTGGTTCTTGAAGTCGTTCACCTGTTCGATCTCTTGACGCTGGTAGGTCCAGAACACCTGGAGCTGTTGCTGTTGCTGCTGGACGAGGTGGTGATACGGCGGCTGAGAAGGGTACGACTGTGCCGCCGCCGCCGCCGACGACGCTGGTGGTTGTGGTTGGTTCTCCTCCATTTTGGGTGAGTGTGTTGGTGATGGTGGTGGTCGTGGTTTGAATGGTGTACGCTGTTTCCGAGCGTCTTTGGGTTTTATATGGGAAAATGGAACGGTGTGTGTGCGACTGTTTGTTTCGATGGAAAGATTTGGGAATTGGATTTTGAGGAGGAGCAGATAAAGTCAAACACCATTCATAAATATATTTTAGAGCAAATTTCCTTTTCTTTCTTTTTGGTTTCAGTACTTTTGTTTTGTTTATTACTACACAATTTAATTGTGACTTGTGATTGGTTTCCAAAAATAAAAATACTTTTATTTATGCTATTTTTGTCAGAACAAAAAAAAAGATTCTGTAAAAAAATGTTTATTTCTGTTTAGTACTTCGAAAAATTAATAGTCAATTAAGAGAGTTTCTAATCAACAAAAAAATGAGTTAATTTTTACGATTTTTTTTTACTTTCTTAGAATAAAAAATTATTTTTTGAATCTAATTATACATATAGAGGATGTTTGGTGTAACTAAACTTATGAATTTATAGTTTCCAGCTAAAGTGTAATTATGACCCTAAGCACAAATTATATAGGTTTAAAAAGTAAAGTTTGTATTTATTAATGGTCTCAATTGGTTACTAGTTTAAAAACTAATTTTTTTATTTTTTTTATATTTTTAGTCAAAAAAAATTAAATTTAGTTCAGAGTATATTATTTAGTAATTTAGTTTTTAAATTAATTTTTTTAAGTAGATTGCTTAGGTAATAAGTTGGATTTTTTTTTTTGGTTCAAAGTGTAGAATTTTACCCTTTTATATATTTGATATTAAAAATTATATATAATTGGTAGTGATAGTAAATAAATTATGAATAGAAGGTATTATTGTATTTTAAAAGTAGTGAGAATTTAAATAAAATATTTTTAAAATTTGTGTTTTAATTTGACCTTCTAATTTTTTAATTATTTTTACTTTTTTTACCAAACGAACAATCTTAATTTTTAAACATTTTTAGTCAAAATGTCAAAAAATTGAAATTGCCAATTAAGACCTTAGAATAAAACACTACAAGCAAACATGTTTGAGTGTTCTTAATTTTTTGCTAAGCCTTTGTGTGGATGGAGGGGATGCCAAAGGAAGCAAAGAATTTAAAAGTATAAAGTTAATTATATTATGTTTAGATTATATTTAATGAGATTAATGGAAAGTTATGGAGGTGTTACAAGAAAAAATAGTACAAGCATTTTAAGCACTCATTTTTCCTTCTAAAATTGAACAAACAAAAAGAAAGCGAAGTATTTGTAATAAAATATATATTTTAATGAGTAATATACTCATCTACTTATTTCTCAAAATTTTATACATCAACTTATGCATCCCTTTTCTTTTATGATTATTATCTAACCAACCAAATAATAATAATAATAATTTCCCATTTTCTTCTCTTTTCTTTCGTAATTATTATTTTATTTCACTCTCCCTCTTTTAATTCAATCGAACACTAAGTTAATTTCAAACAAACAGCCTAGCACACTAATAGCATCACTCTACTACCAAACTACCATGACTCAGTACCACTACCACCACTCCATCACCCAAGTACCACTACCACCACTCCACCGCCATATCTCATTATTATTGTTATCCCCCCCCCTCCCATTGTCATTACCATCTCCTCTACTACCATCACAAGCTCACCATCACTATTTTTCTTTCCCTTCTAAACCTTTTCAAGACTTTATTTTGTGGGCACACTTTATTTTGTGGGCAATGAGGTGGACCGCCAACGATAATTCAAATTGTTCATTTCATAAATTCAGCAGAGAAGATTTATATGCAAAAATTTAATTTAATTAAATATTGATAGATACATGAACAAATTACGCTTTGTTTTACAAATAAACGAAAATTGTCTATTTTGTAACATAAACCACAATGTACGCATGTATTTATCGATGCCCGATCAAGCTGAAGTTTTGCATAGATGATTTCCTCTATGAGGTCTATGGGATGAACAATTCGGATCATCGTTGTGAGTCTATCCAAAATCCATAAAATTGAATCTTGAGGGTCACAGAAAAAAAAAAGTATGGATGGGAGATCAACCCTGTCTCACCCAAGTGATATTTCAAGTCCTCTGTCTATGTGCAAAATTGCCAAATTTTCAACCTCCCAATGATCATCTATCAGAACGGAGGACACAGAAAAAAACTGGAAAGCAAAAGCAAAGCATTTTCCAATTGAAGCACTACAGAGACAGCAGTAATCATAAAGAAGAAGGTTACTTCTCAAGAATATTAACCAAAGAGTCCAAAATGTATGGAGAATTGCATCTAGCACTTGATGTATGAGTCATGATACATATAAATAAGAAAAGCCAAGTCAGAACCAAGAAGCACAGCAATCCCTTCCAAATTCCCCACTTCCAAGTAAAAAATGATATTGCTCTCCCTGAAATTTGTATCTAGTTAAGAACAATCTCAAATTACGCCCACCTTATGCATCTACTCGTGCGACAAAGCATGAAAATCAGAGTATCTTAAGCATGAAATATCACAGAAAACAAAGGAAAACAAGGAATCCACTCTGCACCATCCTGTGAGACTAAGGGAAAGCTAGTTGAGAACAAATGCCTCGCCTCAAGTGCTTCTAGCGTTTGAAAAAGGCGTTAGAAAGTGAGGCAGTTAAATATAATTACATTGACAGCTAATCTCTAGATATCTAGATGGAATCCATTCTATGTAAATGATAATCAAGGCTGTTCCAAAGAACATTAAGGACACGCCATGACAATATCATGTTAGAACAATCCGTATAGCAACCCTCTGCCTACTTATGTTTATTTAATTGAATCCATCTGGAATCGTACATTGTGCAGAATTCAGTACTTACGTGAAAAAATCCAAGCACTCCAAGAAAATCGCAAAGATGGACGTGGTAGGAGAGAACTGTGCGTTGAATTGTACATCGTTGATTTCCAAGCTCGAGTAGCCAAATATTAAATGCATTGAATGATAAAAAAAATAGATGTATCAATCGAACCTCATGAAAGGGCAACCTGCCGTTAAAAACTTATAGTAGTCTCCTAGTATACCTAGAGGAGGTTCAACGGTATTATACTGATGATTCAAAAGCAACAGCCATAAGACAAGTACCTAGAACTTATCAGAGAAATGAAAACAAATAAAAACATAAATATAAGACAACCCTCTTATTATTTAAATGCAAATTTAGAGACCGGCTATTTGCCCCACTAAGCCGAGGATTTGCCCCACCCCTCCCCTACTAGGATGGTGTTGGGAGACTTCAACTTAGTTTGTTAAAATGCATTCCTTCTGAAGAAAAAGTAACAAGAAATATCTGGCATGGCTCAAAAAAGAGGAGAGCAGCAACTTCAACTTAGTTAAAATACATTCCTTCTGAAGAAAAAGTAACAACAAATATCTGGCATGGCTCAAAAAAGAGAAGAGAGCAGCGTGTACTATAAAAACATTTAAAATAAACGGAGTAAAAGTAAAAGATAGAAGCTGAAATTTCTAATTCAAGAAGTCTATAAGTTATATGAAGAGACAAAAACCCAAAACTCCTCGGTACACAAATTAATGTATTGGTAAAAGTCTAGTCATTTCTAAGGCATTTCCTTTGTGTATCAATGAAAAGAAGAAGTAAAAACTGCTGTTACATACTGCAAATTATGGTCTAAGCTAACAATACTCAGCTATTAGCTTCCACCAACAGTAAGTTCGCCTCCTAAACTGTCTTCAAGCTGCAGAAGAGCAAGATAAGATTTGATTTCATCACTCCGACTTCAAAGAAAATTGTATGGTCACCCAAGCTATACAGCAATAACCGCGAACACTGCAGGACCAGTTGAGTATGGTTAAGACCTCTAGTCCAAAAATGTTTTGACTGCCAACATGGAGGAAAGAACCAAAACTTAAAACCTTATAACCAGTTGAATTGGGAAATGTTTCAGAATTCATGTATCTATTCTACCCTACTACTGAGATCAAATGGACAAAATATTTGTGCAGCAAGTTGATCCAAAAAACCAGAACTGGAGATTGCTCACCACTAATCAGCCTTGTTTATTCCTTGGCTTCATTGGTAATTTTTACTGTCTCTTCTCTCCAGATTCCTTTGCATCCCTGGCCATTGCATTTGTGTCAATTTTTTTAAAATGATCATTCATCCCTTCTTGTGCAGTGCCTTTGCAATTCTCCTCCAAATCCAAGTTTTCCTTAGCTTTTACGACACCCTCCAAATCCTCTTTGGTAGCTTTTTTAGGTTTCTCCACTGTTTCTACCTCCTTGGTTTCTGTTATGACCTGGAGAAGTTCTAAAGGCATAGCTGCTGGGTCAAGTTCGAGGCAACCCTTGGGAGCATTTCGAGCTTCTTGACCTGTAAGTATGTAAAAAGGGACACTATGAGAGAAACGAAACATTTCCTCCCTCGGAATTGTCTTCACTTCTCCCGGATCCAAATGCTGGTGAAACACTGACTTGAAACCGGCAACTTTAATTAGTGGAGTGACAGCTACACCGCACTCCTCATTATAATCTTCAAGCACTCCTACCACATCATATTTGTGTATCACTTCATCTGGCGTAAGTTCATTCCAATCTGGAGACCAGTTCCTGTAAAGAGCCCAAACGTCTCCCTTTCTAGGGAAAATTTGGATGACCCCTCTTGTGCCTTTCATCCACTTTACCCTGTGTGAGAAGGAGTTGAGATTCTTGTTGATTTCATACTTTCCTACTCTGAAATCCCCAGCAGTCTTGGTAAAGCCAGAAGCAATCCAATTTAGAGGGCCCAGTTCAGCATTACTTTTAGAGTTCAGCCAACTAATTTGCATCTTGAAGGGCCTCTTAGATACCACCTTATGAATCAAAGCATAATAACGCGGCATTCCGTCATCGTCATCATAAGCAGCCCAAACCTGGTTTTCACTGAAGGATTTCTGTATCCGATCCTTATCGAAGTCATAAAAGTCTGAATCTGGAACACTCATCAACATGATGTCAGCAGCCTTTTCACCGGAATCAACATTAGAGGTGGCAAGGGATGACTTCATAGGAAGGATCGGATTCTTAGTCTCCACAAATGCGCCATTTTTACTTCCATCTTTCTTCCCACCATTTACAGAAGCTTTGTTTTTTTCCATTTCTGTCTTCTCACCCTCTTTATTTGAAGCCTTCAATGCAATTTCTACTCTCCATTCATTCAGCTTTTTCTCAATCTCCATCCTAGACTTCGCCATTAGCAAATTGCGAATTTCTAACTGTGACAACTCCCTTTTACTTTGCTTAACTGTTCCATAAGTACTTAGCCTTTCTGTTCCCGAGCTACCCTTCTGATATCCAGATGCATTTCCCTGACCAACTCCACCATTTCCCATTGCCATTCGACTAGCCATCTCTCTTCCAGTAAAATTCACCTCAATGCAACTTTTCTTCATAGCCCTATCTCCTTTTCCAGAAGTGGAACCAGCATTGGTAGCTAACCTACCAGCAATTTTCTTAGAAGCATCAATTTTCCTCTGAGCAGCATCCTCTCCCGCTGCAACAGTATGTGCCTCCTCACGACCTCTCTTCAAAGTCTGACATGCTGGTTGAAACATATTTGCATTTTGACCAGATGACAAAGCTGAGCCTGGCACACTTCCAGCAAGAGGTGGCTTAGAGAATGAATGCAGCTGACTGTTTGGACTATTGATTGAGCCACCACCTACAGATGTGTTGTTTATCGTATCCCGGTTTACATTTCCCTGCTGCTGGTAAGAGGGCCCCAGGGTGGATGAATTCTGACCCGTTGTGGGTGGAGCAGGCACCTCTTCGGCGTAAAAGGGTTCCCTACAAGTAGGACAGCGAATATTGTGGTTGCGGTAA
>JAOTRH010000016.1:6138634-6148905 GCA_034768845.1 Heliamphora exappendiculata | reverse complement strand
TTGTGGGTGGAGCAGGCACCTCTTCGGCGTAAAAGGGTTCCCTACAAGTAGGACAGCGAATATTGTGGTTGCGGTAATTTCTTAAATACTCATATTGCACGTTACAACGGTTGCATGCAGTCCAAAATGTCTTCGGTTTTGGTGGACGAGGTGGAATTGTAGGAGGTTGGGGGGTAGCAGCACTCTTTTGATTCTCTAAGCTGGAATTATTGTTGTGGGTGGAAGGATGGAAACCGTTCTTACCAGCTGGCCTTGATTCATTCCTAGTTGTAATTTTCTCATATATACCACTTGGATTCCACTTCTGGTCATACCCTACTCTCTTAGCCTTATCAGACAACAAACTCCATGCTTCAGAGAGAATTTTGAATGCCCCATCTGCCCCAACTGACTTGTTTTTATCAGGGTGAAGAGTGAGAGCTAGTTTCCTGTAGTGTGTCCTCAGTGTTTCATCATCATCCAAGGGATCCACACCTAAAATCCCATACCAATCCACCTCCCCATTTATCTTTTTCTCAGCAGAAATGTACACATCAAGGGTCGCCATGAATTGAGGAAGACCCTCAAGCGCAGGAAACAAGTTGTGAGCTTTCAAAGCAAATCTTTTTGCTCCAGCAATGTCTTTCTCTATAAACTTCTTCTCCGCAATACCTTTAGCCTTAGCAGCTTCATCTCTATTACACTCCATTTCTTCAGTGTTTTGCACACTTTGGATCTAAACTAGTAGTTATTTAATTCTTATGTCGCTCGTCTGCGGTTGGTCACCACGGTATCAACAAGAACTCAAATTTGCAATAAATTCAAAAACCTGAAATTCTTTACCACATCATAAAGGACCTGCATTCAACTGCGCAATCCCCATACGACAAAATAAGGGATCCAAAATAAAAGGCAACATTTGGCAAGAAAGGAGAATAACGACAACAAAACATTGCCATATAATTAGGTCATTATTGTTAGTCATAACTATTACAGAGAATTCAACCACACGAATAAATACGTCACGGTGTTTACCAATTCCAAAAAAACTTTCTATCCTTACATCAAAAGATTCTTAATGAGCAACCGACAAAATAGCTAATGTAATCATGAAAATAAACTAACTAGAATACCAAACTTTTGAAAATGCAGGTGAATAGCTGACATGCAGTTCAAAGAACTCTAATCGAACACCATCTACACTGGTCATTCCTATTTTCTAAAAGAATTAAATCCTCATACTGACCAACCATTATGAAAAGGAAGTAACTAAAATACCGAACTTATGAAAATGACGTAACTAAAATACCGAACTTTTGAACACAAACAAATTAGTGATTTTTTTTTTAAAGTGCTAGATAGTCATTCCTACACAACTGCAGGGATGAATAAATAAATAAAGCGTAAATGATGACAGAAAAACCCTCTGTCTATTGAGCCACTACAAGAAAAACCTGTCATGGGATAGGAACTGAACAAAACAGACCAGAAAGAACCCCATCAAAAACTGAAGAAAGCAAAAAAGATACAAGTGTTAACTACTCAATTTTAGTTGCAAAGATCAAGATCAACTAAACCCTTGCATCAGAATCTTATAAATTTGAGATTTCACGTTTACAGTACGCAAAATCAGTCTATCTGACTAAACCCTATAAAGCCCTTTTCATCAGCGCACAATCTAGAAACACAAGTAATTATAAAATTACTTACATGCTAAGCACAAACCAAAGATGGTATATATTGATACAGATACAGAGACAGAGACAGATATCGAATACGGATTAATAACAGAGATCCAATAACTTACGCATTTTGAGCAATGTGAATCGCAGATACGCCATTGATGAATTTTCACCAAATTTGTTTCTGCTACAATTTACCAGCCAGATTGGGGCAAAAAAATTCCCAAAAACAATATCTTTTTTTTTGAAAATTTCGCAAACCCTAATAGAGATTGCACATAAACAAAATCTAAGAAAAACTAACAAAAATATGCATAAATAAAAAAGAAGCCACGTGTTTTCCTTGTATTTAAAGTATTGTGTAACCCATAACCTACCTTTTGGTATTTGGTTAAATCATAACCATGGTTAATTTTTAACCCTAGTTAATGGACTATTTTGTCTAAATATAGAAAATATAATAAAGTGAAAATTATTCTAGCATTACCGTTATTTTTTTTTTGTCCTTACTAGAAAATAAATATATTTTTTTGCAAGTAAAAATAACATTGATTAATTATTTTCTTGTTATTTTCCAATTAATCATCCCTTTTCAAAGTTGAATTAGCATCCTGCTCTTCTTTTGTAATTGTTAAGCTAAATTATTGGCCTATCTCAAAATTTTATCTAAATTGATGATTTTATGTTAAATTTAAATTCTTGTAAACTTCTTTTGCCTACATTAATGAATTTCACATGTTAAGTAAAATTGATGCAAGACTATCACAAAATAAACAAATTAATAAAAGCATATTCAAAAGGCTAGTTTTGTGAGTTTTTGCCATCTTTTCGTCAATTTTATCTATATTTTCAAATATTTTCCATACAAATTATCAGTGATTCGGAGTAAGTTCCCTCAAAATTAAATTAGCCTCAACTTTATGTTTTTTTTTTGGGGGGTGGGGTGGTGGGTGTGGGGGTGATATGCTATGTGTAATGAACATTTCTTTTTGTACTTCAAAGTTCCATGCCAATCATGTATTTGATGTCTTTGGTCTAAATTTTCTACGTTCTTTCAAACCATGTCCAGTGCATGGCAGTCTAATACATGATAGAATAATTTAGTTTTGGAAACAAGTTTATAGTCCAATTGAGGTCCTTTCAAATCTCTTTCATTAATTTTAACTTTGACTGAAACTTTTTAAGATTTCAACAATCGAGAACAGATCAATTTGAATGTAATGGTTGGGGGATTTGCCATAAATGCAGTGTAATCTGACCATTTAATGAAGTTGGGATAGAGATTATATAAGATCCACACTGCAGTTGAATAGGATCTGGAGGAGTGTCTGCTCTGTCAATGTCTTATTCACAATAAAAGATGCCTTTCTTCATTAGAAAGACAGGTGCCTTATGTTGTGGGAGATAAGGGGAGAGAACTCTCAGCAAGGATTAGCCCACAAGTTTGAATAATACAGTTTTGAAGGAAACTTGATGCACAAGAAACTATAAAACTGAAATAATCTGTTATGATCAAACATTTCGCGAGCTCGACTAGACGTATTTGGCTCCCAATCGATTTCCTCCACAAAAGGAAAGCCTAGTCTAACAATTGGTGAGCAGCCACGTTATCAGACTTTCCAAGTGAATTCAGAATTTTCCAATCTCTGCCTGTTAAACCTGACTAAAATGAGCAACAAATCACAATCTCGGCATTCACCAAAATAGCAAATCACTCGGCTAAGATCCTGCAGGCCACTTTTTTGAATATGAAGCGTCATTGGCTTCCATCAGAATTAGCAGTCACTAAATTCTTGTGAATTGTAAAATATTTCACGGGAATTGAATCAGAGGACGAAAAAAAAAAGGTGTTGAATAGATTGGAAACTATGAAGTAAATGTAATTGGTATTTATTTCAGATACTATAGTTTAAGCTACAAGCACAAATTACAAATCCATGCCCTGGGATCATGGTTTACAGAAGACTGACATATCCCCGACATCTGAAAAACTTGATAAATTATTTGTTCAAGGAGAATCGGTTCCAATAATTTATGCAAGATATATACCGAAACGTAATGGGCTCGGTTACGAGACAAACTGACACAAATCAATGAAAATAATGTGGTTATTTTTGGTTTTTCTGTTTTGGGGAAGCAAGAAATAAGGGATTTTCCACACCCTCATGCTTATGCAAAGACAATCTATTGTATCATTTCCATGCCTCTCAAACAGGTGACTTCCCGTAGAGTTGTGCATACACACTCTTAGTCCGATAGACAACAATCATACTCAGCGCAACTGCAATAGCACAAAGTCCCGACATGATACCACAGGTGAGCGAATAGCATATGACACCACTACAAGAGAGTGATTCATCCTCCATAAGAGGTACTGTCACCGCCGCCCCCAAATGTCGCTGTTGGAGAGAAGCTTGTTTCTCTGCTTCGTAATCATATATGCCACTAGCTATGACACCAGAGAAAATTAAAGAACCCGCAGGGCTTGCTAGTGTAAGGAAATTATACAATGCACCGAAACTTTTCAAGCCAAACAGTTCTGAGGCTGCTGCGGGCACAATTGCCCAGTGTGCTCCATATCCCAGTCCTATTAACACAGTCACGACATAGATTGCCCCTGGCCAACCCATGGCATAAAAAAAGAGCCCAAATGCCATAAAGACCTGAACAATAGCCATTGCCACTGGCCTTGGATAGGCATAGTTCCTGGTAAATGAAGAACATGAAGCAGGATGAAGAAAATATGCATTTTTTTTGGAAAAATACAAATAGAAAGTATGCCTTGACTTATAAAGAATGAAACACGTCGCACACCTTATGATAACCTCAGAGAAGTATCCACCACCAACACGGCCAAGAAAGTTCCAAATGCTAATCATGGATACGAATATGTGCGTATCTTCATATCCCAGAGATTGACACATCTGACCCATATTGTCAATTACTGTCAAACCAGAACCGGAAGCAAGCACAAGGGAGAAGAAAATAAGCCAAAAATCTGCCTTTACTAAGGCCTGCATTAAAGTGAAGTCCTCTCCTCTACGTGGGCCTTTCTTTCGCTTGACCCTTACTGCTCCTTCAGCAGCCGCTTGAAACAGTCTAGCTTGCAAATGAGCAATTCGTTTTAACCTTTCTGATGCTGGAAGTAAGTCGACTTCAGCAGGTTTCTCATCTTCAACCTCACTGAGAATGACCTCATTCCTGTCCTGCTCAAATTTACTTGATTCTTGAATCTGAGTCTCCAGAAGAAGGCTCTCCTCTATTGGAGGCTTTGGTTCCAAGTGAAAAACCAATATAACAGGAATTACAATTGGAAGCAATATGATAATGATCAACAAACCTGTGAGAATCGTGATTATTGTTTGGCTCAAATCAATGAAATCGTCAAGCAACAAGATTGCAAACAAATAAGCTGCCAGAATGAGACAGACACCATATGTGAACAAGAAGCTTGAATTATCAGATGGTTTAACTTGTCTGTGACCTCCTACAGGTCTAACAATGAACATCAGGAAAATAACCACAATTGAAGGCCCAACTGCAACCATCAAGATCAGTGATGCTTGATTAGAAGCATTGATCATAGCATAAATTTGAGTTAAAATTGCACCACTCAACCCAGCAAATCCCTTCAATATCCCCACTATGGGACCACGGCTTTTGGGAAAGTTCTGCACACATGACACCAAAGCTCCCGTGTTGAAGTATGTCTCTCCATTTGTTCCCACAAATATAGAAATACACAGCTGAAGACAGAAAAGGAGTTAATTCGTTTTATCAGATAAAAATTGAAGAAGTACCAGTTGTGTAGAGGGTCAAAGAAAAAATAATGCATAACAATCACATTTTTTTAAACACTCTTAGACACAAATACTGGTGGATGCAACATAAAGTTCCCAAAAAGTAAAGATTCTTTCCTAAAACACAGCATGAGGATACACTGTCCGAGGTTGACATGTCAACAGCTAAGCACACCGAAAAACTTAGCTTTCAAGACTGGACCCACCCCCACAATTCATATTCTTCTGATTGTCTTCCAAGTCAAATCCCCCAAACTAAGCCTTTGTCCCCAATTAATAGGAGTCGATTACATGAATCATTTTATGCCATTGTGCTCTATTAAGAACCATATCTTCAATTAATTTCAGTAAGTTCATATCTTTCCTTAATACAGCATCCCATATCAATTTAAGTCTACTTCTCCCCAGTGTTTCCATTACCCAAGATGGGGCAGCATATGGCACGCACAACAATTAGGGAAGATTCGTCCAAAACAAAAATCACCGTTGGATCGGTGTGTCAAAATGCCTCAAATAGCACTTCCCGGAAGTTGAAACTGCACAAAAAAATCGGACACAGCAAAAACCGCAACAAATCATTGTATCATGGAGCAGCATGTGGCACGCACAACCACTACTGCACGCGATTTGGCATGTCAGGGGCGTGGAGCTGAATGCCTTGAGCGTGTGGGCCTGTATACGTGTGCATGAAGGATTGCCAGTTTTTTTTCCTTTACACTTCGATCACTAGACCTTTTCCTATAAATAAGGGAACCCCCCCGGCCCATCTTCACCGCGTCTCTCTCTCTCCCTCTAAGTCACGGGCCTTCTCTTTTGAGGGTGAGACCAGTCAGCTCTTGAAGTACTACAGGGAAGACCTGCTGGCCTACTTTGGGCAACTTGAAGCATAAGGCGAAACCCTTCAGCGCAATGTAAACATAGCTTAGTTTTTAATATCTAGTTAATATAGCATAGCTTAGACGTTAATATTTTCTAAGAGCATAATTTAGCTTTCACTATTTGCTTAGCACAGCATAGTTTAATTTTTTTTTCGCTATTTGCCTAGCACAGCATAGTTTAATTTTTAATATATAGCTCTTAGCTTCAATATCTGCCTAACCTAACATAGCAAAAAAAATAGCTATTTTCAATACAAATAGCTTTTCAATACCTGCTTGGCATAGTTTTCAATACAAATAGCTTAGAATAACTTAAAAATAGTAGCATAGTACAATTTGGATTACCTTTCTTATTGTCAAGAATAGTTATGAGTAATTCTTATTTGATCGTATACGGATTTTAGTCATTCAATGCAAAAAAATTGATGATAATCACTGTATGTCACCGGTTAACCGCTTTTGATACATGGTTCATGTTTGTCCGGGTAAGACCATGATTGCCAAATAGACATGAAAGCTGCCAGGTGGTGTCTCCCTTCAATCTCTACCATAGTGTTGCACTGCATTGTTTTTTGTATCAATACCCAGCACTTTATTCCGTGCCAATCTTTATGGAATATTATTGTCAATACCAACATTATATCAAACACCATATTGAGTACTGCATACCATATTATTGTATGCCTCTAGGACACGACACAACACATGAGACAGGACACGTATGGGACACGTTAAAATTTACATTTTGATATATTTATATTCAATATCAAATATTTAAATAATTTATTCAGTGGTAATTGAAAATATTCAACATATTAATAATAAAATTGAAAAAATTCATCACATAAGACGTATTTAGAGCGTTTAAGAAATGTTATTAAAGAATGCAAAATATTGTTACTATAAAGAAGTTCATCACATACGACGTATTCAGAGTGTTTAATAAATGTCATTGGAGTGTCTTTCAAGTGTCGAAAAAGTGTATGCAATTATAAATTTACTTTTTGAATTAAGGCACGTTTAAAAAGTGTCGAATACTAATTTAGAAGCGTCCAAAAAGTATTGTATCCAACACGACACGTCATCTTCATAAAAATGTCTATGATTCTTAGGTACCAAAAGAATGATGTACGGTGCATACTACCTTCCTTACTTGTAACAGTAAATTTTGAAAAAAAATATTCCAAGAGACAAACTAGGGTTACAAAAATTCCAATTCCAATCATTTCATTTTTTTTTTTTTTAAAATGTTTGTTTTCCGACTTCAATTCTCAGAGGTTTAAGTGATAGGCAGTCAAGCTTGGCTCTTCGAATCATGCAATCCAGATTAAAGTACCGACCTTGTAACAATGAATCCCCAACCTAAACATAAATAATTTCTATATGCGCATATAATTCAACAAAATAGCAAAAATAGAGCATAGCAAGTACTAAGGAATCTGAAAATGGCAAAGAAAACTGAAAGAAAACGAATCCATCTTCACATGTATATAGCTATTAAGCTCGTACTTGCCATCAAAACTATCCACAGTTCAACGAATAGAATGTCAGGGTTGTATATTAAGAAACCATGAATTTTGTTGGTTTTAGTATTTTATTTTATTTTTTAATAAAATTATCTTTTATTTTATGAGAATCTTAACAAATAATGTATGCAATATTATTTCTTTAATTTTATGCATAGATGTACTTTATTCTGCACAGTATTTAATCTGGTGTGTAGAGTACGGTTTGCACACAAAAGACCATATTATAGGTTCTTGTAGAATATAAATTTATGGTTCATAGTTTAGATGGAATTGAAAAATCATCGGTACAATTGTAACACAAAATTTTAGTAGGCCTGTCTTGATTACGGTAAACAAATAATAGTGTCTTCTATTGTTCCGACTCTCTGTGCTAGTACACTTTGTGTATTAAACAGGACCACATTGGGATAATTAATTTTATAATGACTATATAAATTAATTCTTACTCCCAGATTATTATGAGTGCGTATGCTTTTAATCCCAAAATAATTATTATTCGTATATATTTAATATTCGTTGTTTTGATTCATTAGAAGGTGTGATCTTTTACGGGTCAATATTTTTAGTGACTTGAATAGCGGTATTAAATATATGGCGAATATTAATTATTGATGGAATCCACGTTCTGATTGTTCGGAATTGACGATACCATCTTAAGGAAATTTATAAGTTTTGACCAGGTCAAACCCTGCATGCGGATTTAATTATCCGGCCGTCAAATAAGTTAAGCAGAATGGCTTAAAAAATTTTAAGAAACCGATTAAATTAAATTGTCGGTAATAAAATTTAATTGGCAAGTATCGAGAATCTAAAATTGGGAAGATCAGTTAAGTATTTAATAACATGAACTCGAATAATCGGTTTTGAGAATGTGGTTGGGAGTGCAATTACGATTCTTTAATAAAATGAATTGTAATTTATATTTTTATGAAATTGTCTCAGGAGCAGGTAGGTTTTCATAATTATATTAGAAGTTCAAATCATATTTTACTCAACAGGTCTCTGCTGTAACCCTATATATATGCGGTTATGCTAACCTCAGCCTACATTCTACACATAATTGAATTAGGATTTTCACGTAAATCCTAGGTGGCTAGATTAGCAGGTTCAAGATGACGATAGATCATAGTCCACTCTACGTTCGTGACTCGCATTCGGGAATACAGTAGCTTAATCAGGACTTCAACTCGAAGAATTCACATTCGTGGTTATTGTAGTAATTACCGAAATGATTTTACCAAATTTTGAAAGGAATAATCCCAAATCTAACTTTGGGAGTACGAATTTTATTTTAATCGTTCGACATCAAAAAGTTTTAAACTGGAGCCTATTTCAGAGATTTCCAGTCAAGTATTTTTTTATCGAAAAAATCGTATTCAAATCAATTATCTTGACAGTTTGCTTCCAACATAGAAGACATAGGAAAGAAAACTCAACTACAAGTTATAAAAAAAAAATTAAGGTTATGTTTGGAAAATAGGAATATTGAGAAAATAGGAATGTGATTCCTACTCTCCATAATCTTGACTGAAATTTTCTATTCCTAATTACTCATACAACCAATAATCACATTCCTAAACTAAATAGAGAGAATAAGAATTTGATTCCTGCTCTCCATAATTCATTTGGATTACTAATACAACCAAGAATCACATTTCAAACTAAGAAAGAACCAAATTCCTATCCTCCTCATAGTAATCTTAGATTCTAAGGTCCATTAGTAAGAAAGAAAATACTTTAACTCTAATAAATTCTTTAAAAAGAAATTTGTTGAATAATATTACTAAATTAATCCAAACGTTTGGATATAATTACTCCAAGTATTAAATTAATAGGAATTTGATTCTTGTCAATCACATTCTAATTCCCATTCTTGCCATCCAAACAAAGCCTAACTTTCCGTGCATCTACATCATAACCACCATCGGTACATATCTATCGATAAGCGTGTGTAATTATCTATACTATTTAATAAAGGGAACCAGTTTTTGGGTTGAAGCCGTCACGGTTTGACTTCCAAAATTGTACAACTCTCACAATTAATTGTACCAATCAAGAAAGCTGTTTTTCACATTAACTCTATGGCTAAAAATGCAAATGTATAACAGAACAACTTCACAACCACCATGTCTAAGGCAAATAAATGTTTATCCTCCACTACTCCCAACTTCTCTCCCTTACTATTCTTATTTTTCCAAATTTAATGAATTTTGAAACTCCAATGTTGAACATTGCAACCCATGCAATATCAGTTTTTCTCTTCGCACTAACCTCCATCCCACTGAAATCGGTGTTTCATCTTCGCACTAATCTCCATCAAAAGGAATTGGCATTGTTCCACAAAAGTTTCTACATTCCATTGATTTATGAAAGCTTCCGAGGCCACTCCACGAGGGATATTGA
>JAOTRH010000016.1:6126961-6138534 GCA_034768845.1 Heliamphora exappendiculata | reverse complement strand
TTGGCATTGTTCCACAAAAGTTTCTACATTCCATTGATTTATGAAAGCTTCCGAGGCCACTCCACGAGGGATATTGATACGAAATCCATGCATTTCACATTTTTCTCTCTTCACAGGTCCCTCTCTCAATCACCATTTTATTGCTTCATGACATTAATTACTCTGTCATTTTAAGCATCCACAACACATTAGCACAAAAGTTTACATTTACACAAATATAAAATCCAAACTTCTAGCAAAGTTAATCAAAACAATGTTTTCAAGTTTCAGTTTTTATGCAGGGAAAATTGAAAACTGGTAACAAATTAATAGAACAAATACTACTTATATATTAAATTAAGTTTTATAATTTTTAATAATATTATTTTATACTTTAAAAGTAATTCGAGTTACACCCATCGCGTTTGCCCAAGTGGCTAGTATATATATATATAAACAGTAAAAACAACAATGAATACAACAATGCATAAATACCTGACAGTATTATATTGATACACAGAATAAGTAAAATCTATAATTGCTTATTGATAGTAACGACACATATGCATACGGGAAAACAGTCAGTGTTCTATGCATTCTCTGTAGCATTGCTGTATAGAATGGGAAGGAGGGAGGGAGAGATAGATAGATAGATAGAGAGAGAGAGAGAGAGAGAGAGAGAACTGACCACCCACAAAGGCAAAGTAGGCAATCTACCAGTGACAATGAGCCAAACCAGTCCATACCCAACAAAATTCTGGACGACCCCAATGGAAAGAATCGCCCAAATCGGCAAAACCTCGCACAAACTTCCGGCAATAAACCCAATACTGTCCCCCAAATCCTTTGCGACGCCCAAAATGGCGACCTGTCTCTGATTGTACCCCAAGGCGCTCTTTATCACCGGCGATATGCTCCCGAACAAGTAACCGATCCCAGCGCTCGACTGAACCCACATTGAAGCCACGAACACGAGCCATCTGTTGTTGAAGAAATCCCTGGTCCTCTCCCGAAACTGTGTCATCGTCTCCGATTCTATAAAATCGTCTCGATCAGAAACAGTAGCCGACGATCATGGACGGTAACAGAGCTTAGAGCTTTTGTGATTCTGATTCTTGGGGATTCTGAAAATGAATGCTTGGTTTGAATGTGATCTCGCCGGTTCAGGAAAATTATTTAAACATGTGCTTGTCATTTCTTGTCCTTGCTTGCAATGGTGGACCAGAGAGTGTCGATACAGATAAGTATATAGCAACCTTCCGATGCTGCAATCATGTGCATCATTGCGTCACAAGTTTGGTTGCGTTTTGAACTTTCAAGTAATGATTTATTTGTTTTTTATTTTTTATTTTATTTTATTTTTAATATCTTTTTATTATTTAATTAAACTGTTTTTTTTTTTGAATTTTTCTTATTGATGAATTGAAAAAAATAAAATAATTGACTAAAATATAAAGAGTTTTAAAATAAAAATAAGTCAACGGAAGTGTTCGTTGAAGCTAAAACTATAACCTTTAACAAAAATTATAAATATTTATTAAAATTATAAATTTATAATTTAAAACAGTAAGAATTTGTGTTTATATATTTCAAATGAGAAGCAATTAACACACTTATTTTGGGCTTGATTGACAACTTAATTTTTTTTTTAAAAATTTAGCTAAAAATATCAAAAAGTTAAGATTGTATATTTAACAAAAAAGCTAAAAAGTTCAAAAGTTCAAAAATCAAATCAAAACACAAGCTCCTATAATATTCTATTCAAGTTTTCACCACTTTTAAAATACAATAATACATTTTATTCATAACTTATTTACTATAATTATCAATTATATATAATTTTTAATAATAAATATATAGAAGGATAAAATTGTCTACTTTGAACAAAAAATAAAAAAATTAACTTTTTATCCAAACAATCAATTTTAAAAAAATTAGCTTAAAATTTACGTTACTAAACAATCTATTTTAAATTAAATTTAACTTTTTAGTTAAAAATACAAAAAAATAAAAAACTAATTTTTAAGCAAGTTAGCAATCGAGCCATTTAACTTTTTATATTTTTTACTAAGGTACAAATTAAAAATTACAATTTAAGCAGTAATAAATACTTCCAATAAATTAAATTTTATATTATTTATTTTTTATCTTTAATAATTATTTTTATCTTTTGTTAATATTTTTAACTTTTTAACTTCTTTTGATAGAGATGATCAAAAAAGTCAAAATATGAAGAAAAAAATTCAACAGAAAATAAAACTAAAAAATTATCCCAAAAATTAGGCGGTATTATTAAGCCTTGCTTTTGGTCTAATTTGATAATGAAGTTATTCATTCCATTACTTCTAGTATATAAATTATTTATATAAATAATAATAATGATAGAATATTATTAAATTTTAAGAAGCACAAGCTCTCTCTTCTTAGCAAAAGAAAAAAAGGACGGATTATTTTTTTCAATAACACTTGATGCAGATCATAAAAAACACCAACTAGAAAGAGAAATTGGTCCTGTAGGTAATTAATTTAACCTCCGAATAATTCTGTTATTTAATAAAAATATATAAATATTATTTTTTTTGTTAATTGGGTGGTGTTCTAATTTCTTATTTTAGATGTTTTTTTTTTAATTTTGTTCAATATGTTATTGGTTTGGGATGATAGATTGGTAGATTTTATTCATTTTGAAATTTTTAAAATGAAGTTTATTTTGTATTATATTTGTTTGTTTTTGCATTCTAATTGTTTGTTACAAGTTCTAAGAGCTTTTTTTTTGGATTAAAGTTGATTTTTTTTTTGTATGGATAACATGTAATCATCTAATTATTTGATTTATTTTTTTGATGTTATGAAGGCATGGAAAAAGAAGTTTCAAGTAAGTCAATTAGTATGAAATTTAACAAAAATAATGTGAACAATTCTACGAAAAAATTAAATACGGAGATTAGTGAAGTAAATATTGAAAATAAACTAGATGAAACAAAAACTCTAGAAGGACAAATAGAGGACCCTGTGGTTGGGATGATGTTCAACTCTATTGATGATGTTATGAGATATTACGCAAATTATGTTGAAAAATATTACACAAAATGTATATACTCGGTGGTCCAGAAAATACATGTTTATTAACTTTCAACGATTATAATAAATTGAATTTACAGAAAATAAAAATACAAAAATAATATGAAAAAAAAAAGAATACGCATACTGAGTCCTGCAAACGTAATTTCCTTAAGAATGATTTACTGCCTACCAAGGGTGTTATAGGTATCTTGACCGGCGTCGCTCTCCCAGAATAAAACGGTTGATCTGAACGTTAGAACACCTCCAAAAATCGGCTACTCGAACGTACCTCGTCTGTCTTTCTCTCTCTCATAATTTGCAATTGTAATCTGATTTCTCTGTTTTTCTCCTTTATTTCCCTTCTTTACTTATCTATTTTTCACACCTTTGCAGAATACCAGAAGAGATCTCATATAAAATTTATCTCATTGAGGGTTACAAAAGAAATGAATAAAGAAATCAATTGTCAATTAAAAGGTATTGATTTGAAAATTTAATTGTTAATTAAATGGCCAATTAAACTGTCAATTGAATTCAGAAATCAATTCTACAATAATGGTCAATTGAATTTAATATTTCTAATTAACAAATTATATCAAGGAAGAATGTTTTGCCATTTGTAAAAGATCATCTAAAAAGATGGAAGATGGGGTGGTATATAATGTGAATATCACTTGTAATCGAAATGGGAAGTCAAGAATTCGATCAAATAATGTTGTTAAAATGCGTCCACAATCCAAGACAGGCTACAAAGCTAATGTTAAGACAGTGTTATGCCCTAATGGAAGATGAATTTTGAACTCAGTTCAACTTGAACATAACCATGCTTTAAGTCCTAAGAAATCTTAATTTTTCAAATGTAATAGAGTACTTTAACCGCATGTGAAGAGAAAGCTTGGGTTGAACGACAAAGTTGGAATTCAGATGAACAAAAGTTTTAACTCATTTGTAGCAGAGGTTAGGGGTCATGAGAATCTCATATTTTTAAAGAAAGATTGTAGGAACTATATCAATAAAGTTAAACAACTAGAACTTGGTGAAGGAGATGCCAATCTGATGCACAACTACTTTCTAAAAATGCAAAAGGGCAATTCAAACTTTTTTTTACATGATAAATTTGGATGAAAAATGTCAACTAAAGAATGGTTTTTTGGGCCAATGTAAGGAGTAGGGCAGCATTCAAGGAATTTAGAGATGTAGTTACATTTGCCACTATTTATTTGGTCAACAAATATGATATGCTATTTGCATATTTTGTTGTGGTAAACTATCATGGTCAGTCTATATTGTTAAGGTGTGGCTTGATATCAAATGAAGATATAGATGCATTTACATGGCTTTTTCAATCATAGCTTGAATATATAAAAAGATGTCCTCCAAGTGCAATAGTGATAGATCAAGACAGAGTTATGAAAAAGGCAATTAAGATTGTGTTTCTTAATGTACGACACTCATGATGCTTATGGCATATTATGAAAAAAGGTGCCCAAGAAATTGAGAGGGTACAAAGAATATGAATCAATTAAATTTTGTTTACAAAATGTGGTTTATAATTTATTGACGAAGAAAGATTTTGAAAAAAAATGGTATAGGTTTACTGAGAAGTATAATTTTCAAAATAGTGAATGGTTGTTTGGGTTATATGAAGAGAGAGATCGTTAGTTACTTGCTTTTGTAAAAGATATATTTTGGGCTGAAATGTCAACAACTCAACGAAGTGAAAGTATGAATACTTTCTTTGACGAGTATATTAATGCGAAAACTACTTTAAAATAATTTGTTGAATGACGGACGGGTATATTAATGCGAAAACTACTTTAAAACAATTTGTTGAACAATAGGAGAATGCTTTGTCAAAGAATATAAAAAATAAAAAGATTAAAGATTGAAGATTGAAGATTTCAATTCTTTCCACTCTTTCCTCCCATGTATCACTCACTATGAGATGGAAAAACAATTTCAATAAACCTTCACAATATCAAAATTTATAGAGTTTAAGCAGGAGATAATAGGAAAAATTTGTTGCACTTTGAAAAATATTAAGGAAGAATTTTGTATTTCAGAATATACGGTAGAAGAAGATGTTGCACTTAGAGATAGCCACCGGACTATGTCTTTCATTATTCATTTTTTAGAAGATACTAACGACTTTAATTGTCAATGCCAGTTATTTGAGTTTAGAAAAATTTTGTGCAGACATTTACTTATAGTATTCATTCAAAGAAAGATTCATTGAGTTCCAGAAAAATATATCTTGAAAAGATAGAGTAAAACTGCCAAAAGGTGCCACACTAAAGTGAAGAGTGGTTATGACAATTGATTTGGAAAACTTGAAGCACAACGTTTTGAAAAAATCTGTAATACTTGCTTTCTATGAGGTTGTTGAATTGACAATAAATAATGATTACTAGTGCGAGAAGATGCTAGTAAGGATATGTGACTTAAAATGGGAATGTCAAAAAGGAAAAGAAATTCAAGAAAGTAATAATTTTTTTACTTATTCGTCAAGAGGACTTTACAAAAAATCAGACTCATATATAGATGGTATTATAGGTCCAAAAGAAAGTGAAAACAAAGTTGATCCATTAGTTGCTCGCCAAAATGGTCGACTGCCATCGAAAAGAAAGGTGTCTGTCATTGAAAAAGCTGTTAAGAAAAGAAAAAAAGAAGAAGCAAGAATAAAAACTCCACAACCAATGAAGAAATTCAGGTTGTAATAATTTTTTTATTTACTTGTTATGCTATATATTTTTTCTTTACAATAATAACTAACTTTTGTTATTTTTTGTTTCGTATAGCAGGGTGATATAAATACACACACTACTACTGCTTAAATGGAATTTGGTATATTTCAAACACTGAGAGTTTTAATTTGAATGTAAGAATTTATTTTTTTATTTAAAATATTTAAGCATTTAGTTTAAACACCAGCTAATAAATTATATTATTATAATTTAGAAGTTTAAAATACATCAACGAACAAATATGACAACGGAGTCAATTATATTGCCGCACCGTCCAAATATGTTAGAGTCACGAAGCTATATGAATTGGCTATTGGAAGAAAGCTATTTAAATATGAGTGTTGAAAATTCATTGTTCAATTATGATAATGAATCTCAGGTATATATTTTTATTGCCAATTTATAGAGTTTAATTATTTTACTTGTGTTTAATAATTTGCATGGGTATTTATTTTTTATTGTTTAGGTTCAACATGAATCATGAAAATCATATGATAATTCAACTGACAGTAGTTTTTGCAATATTTGAGATGAATGGAGCAGTGATACTAAAAAAGGACGAGCTTAAGGGGAAACAAAAAACTTGATATTTATTGTATTTCACCATACTTTTTGCTACATTTTAAAAACTGTATACTAAAAAAGGACGAGCTTAAGGGGAAACAAAAAACTTTATATTTATTGTATTTCACCATACTTTTTGCTACATTTTAAAAACTGTTTTGTTGGATTATAGAACGTGCTTTGTTGTTATAAACCTAACTTTCTGTCATGAATAGTTTTGTTGTGTTGAATTTAATTTGAAACGAACACATAAAAATAAATTAAAATTTTTAAATGTTTTAATATATTTTTTTCAGCAAATAAGCACATGAACACGTATTTTTTTATTTTGTTTATTATTATTGTTATCATATTAACTTTTTTATTATATTATATTATATTATATTATTTTTTTAATTCGAATTACTGAATCATTAAATGTACATTAGCATTTTGTAAATAAAAATAAAGTAGGTAAAAAAGTAATAAAAAATATCTTATTATATTATTATTATTATTTCACTTACTCCCCAAAAACGAAAAGAATACATATAACCCAATTACTGCCCAAACCAAACATTTGACATTTTAGACAGAAAAAGCATGGGGTACTCCACGCGGTAAACCATGGAGTACCTGTAGAATAAATTGGTTATTTTCAGAATTTACAACCAAACATATCTTATAAATGGGAATTGTCCTTTTTATAAAAAAAAAAATTTGAATCCTGTTTTCAAATTAATATTTTGAGATAATTAATGATAATGGATTTATGGATTTTGTTTTTAAGTCTTTAAACTAAAAACAAAACTAGCTTAATTGGGATTTTTGGTGTTCAGTGTATTTTAAAAAAATAAATTGGTTATTTTCAGAAATTTTCAATTTCACTGGTCAAGATAAACTGAAAAGACAAAAAAATTAATAAAAAATTAGAAAGACAATTTTTTTTAAAGAACGTTGTATTAAATGCTCTTGCATGTTTGTTTATTTAGAGATAAATTAACAGATATAAAATACTTATATATATATATATACTATGTTTATTTTTATTTTAAATATAAATAGATATTAATTTGTAAAAGAGACAAAAAATTTTTTAGTAAAAGTCATTTGCTGCTGGAAGCCATCCACAGAGCATTTAAAAAAGAAAAAAAAGTCATTTCTGTTAACTGAATGAACAAAGTCACCAAGCCAAATACAATGGATATAATATGCCACCCATCTCAGTCTCATCTTATTTATATTCTCAGAATATAACTCTTTTTTGGATTAAATATCTTATGCAAAAACAAACATATTATAAGTGGGTTTTATTGGATATTAAATTCAATCCCAACATACATATCTTACAATCAAACAGGCCCCTAAAGCTATGTTTGTTTTGATAATCTAATCCTACCTTTAAATCTTTCAAAATAAACTTAACCCTAAGGACATTAGTGTGTATCCCTACGGTATCCGTAATATCTGATTTTGAATCTTATTACCAAGAACTGCATTTTTTTTTTCGCATTCTCCTCTTCGTTGGAAAAAAAAAAATTATTCTTAATTTTAATTGGTCTCCATTTGTCGCAATAATATGCACAAATCACAACCAATTCTTATTTTAACCAAAAAATACAATTTTAAAACCCCAGCTGGGTAAATACAGACAAAGTTGTCCAATTGTTAAACATATATAATAGTAGAATCTCCTGTATCAGTCAACAGAGACGTGTACCAAACAACGTTGGTATTATCCTGGTTTGGAATAATCATTTATTGATTTATTTTTATTATTAGTATTTTTATAATTTCCTTAAATACCGCTACTTTTAAAAAAAAATTTGTCGAGACAAATTAAAAAAGTAAAAAAAAAATAGCTAAAAAAATTCAAAAAAACAAAAACAAACTAAAATAAGCAAACCAGGAATTTTTTTTAAAAAAATTGACTAAAAATAAAAAAAATAAAAAAACAAAAATAAGTCGTGACTAAAAGTATCGCAAACCAAACATAAGTTCGAAAATGGCCAGGTATGAGTAACAATTCAACTTATCTAATTTGCTTTACTAACTTATGGCCCACGTAATGATCGGATATAGGACCAATTGTATATATTTTATATGAGTAACAAATTCAATAAATTTTAC
Source organism: Heliamphora exappendiculata (assembly GCA_034768845.1). Classification (NCBI taxonomy): domain Eukaryota; kingdom Viridiplantae; phylum Streptophyta; class Magnoliopsida; order Ericales; family Sarraceniaceae; genus Heliamphora; species Heliamphora exappendiculata. Next base: position 6,130,075 of record JAOTRH010000016.1, on the reverse strand, counting down.
ATAATATATAATTTTAATAATAAAAATATATTCAAGAGCAGTGCCCATTATTAAAGGCACAACAATATATTATTCCATCAAGAGCAAAGTACACACCCCTTATCCCAAAAAAAAAATAAAAAATTTTAATCAAATATCTAAAAAAATAAACTTTAACATGTAATATCCATCAATAAAAATTTTATGGCGTAAGGTTCACTTGCATAATTTTTCTCAAAATTACCCCATAAATTTTGCATAACAAACAGATAAATTTATCTATTTGCATATTTATACCTAACAGATAAATTTATCCGTCTGTTTATTTATGCCTAACAAATAAATTTATCTATTTGCATATCAACACAGATAATACAAATAGATAAATTATCTGTGTACTTTATATGTAATTTTAATAAAACATATAAATTTATATGTATTTTTTATACGTACTTTCAATAAAAGACAAATAAATTTATCTGTTTTCTTTATACGTGTTTTAAAAAAGAACAGATAAATTTATTTATTTTAGGATATTTTTGTTTCAAAAAAATCTTGTGCGTTAAAATTTTTATAAAGATAGATTTTGCTCGTTAAAAAATCTTATACGGGATGAAAAATAATAAATAACTTATAAATTGAACTGTTCACCAATTTATTATTTTTGATTATTACAAATAATACAATCAATATATGGTGACCAAATTAAGAAACTAAAGAACTTTGGTCGCTCTAACCTTTTCTTAAACATAATTTAACTATAAATCAACGAGAAATGGCATATTTATTCTTTTGATATTTCACCACATAAAATTTGTCAATCAAATAAGTTGGTCAAATCAAACATACAATCAAGGTAATTCCTTTTTATTCAAGGTATTCTCTAATAGATTTCTTTTTCAGGGAATTTTACTATTTTTTCGGTTGCCTAACGATCCTAAGCTTCGAATGGGTAGGGTGAGAAAATGGGTCACATCTCACTCCATTTTGGCCTTATTGTCTGTAAATTTCAGAATTTAACTAAATGCCATTATGTTAGCTATTCCTTTCACTTTTTTTTTCCTACTATTATTATTATTATTATTATTATAACAAAAGTTTGGCATGAATGACCCTACTAAGTTGATAAATTAAGATAAAGCTAATGGAGCTTTCACGTATACATTGAATATAAATATTCAAAAATTATGGACTATTCTTTCTTTTTGTTGGGTGGCTCGGCTGCATCGACAATTGACACTTATTTTGCTGACCAGGTTATCTTTGACCAGTATTAAGCCGGGGCTAATTTGGACCCACCTAGGCATACCGAACACACCCGCGAACCCTGCGTACCCGAACTAAATATGGTATTGTCAGTGGTCCAGATTAACAGTTGATCCCACTGACAGCTTGAATTGTTGAATTACCACGATGAGTAGCAAGTGCATTTTGCACCATGCAAGTGTATTTCTGAATTTTGATACTTGTTTTTGAACCCCTGTTTGGAGGAAAACTTAAAGACAAAGAGGTCCACCGCACTAACAAGTGTGTGGTGAGGTGATTCATGCAGTGTAAAATACACTATACGTGACCGGAATGAAAACAAAAGCCAGGCCAATATCAAAAGACATCATTTCTATATATAAAAATAACAAGGCAACAAACTAATTTCTATAATCCTTCCATCCAGCAGCTATGATGACCAATCAATAGACAGAAGTAAAATTAGTAATTTGTTTTTTTTCCAGTATCAGCAATTTGAAAATTCTGCTCACATGGGCTAAGAAATCAAGCAACTACCACCTTATGCTGGATATATAAATTGAGGTAGTCAAACAATTTGAACATTCAAGCCTATAATAGTCAAGAATAAGACATGCCTAGTTGAATTACCTTGTTGGTGCTGACGAGGTTGCCACTTATTCTTGCTTACTTCCAAAATCAGAGAACCGAGCAATAATACAAAATCAAACTTCCAATCTCATTTAACCTTCAGCCCATGTGCTAACTGCTATATTTATCCAACTAATTGACCAAACATAAAGGAAGTTCTAAAACTAGGCTCAGGATACACAATCGCATACTTGAAATGGGATCCGAGACTGATTTGGCCACATGGTTCATGTAATACAAACAAGCATACAACTCCAGAAATGATTGTGCACTGAAAAACATAGCATAATGCTTCCAGATCTTTCTCATTGCCTGGGGGAAAATAAAATATCGCAGTTTAAGGTAATTAAGATGAAACGAGTCGTTCCATCTAATCTTCGCAGATGAGTTGGTTGCAATCACATCAATTAGTGTAATACATGAAAACTCCATTTTCAAAGGAAGGACCTAGAAAAAATTGTAAGTTTAAAATACCAAGCAAAACGTAAAAAGAAGCATCAAATCTACAATAAAAAATGAAACAAAAACTATTCATTCAAATCTTAAACTATATGTAACTCTGCCATTTTTTCTTCTATAAACAAAAGAATAAGTAGTATCACCAAACAATCCACAAAAGAATAAGTGGTAGGAGCGGTGCCTGCATCGTATAAGAAGTGAAGGACTTCCTGTGATGCATGCGTTTATGGATCCACATATTCTGTCTTTTAGACTTCATGGAGACGAAATCGTCAGTTTTTTCAAAGGGGTTCTTTCTCTAACACAATCTTAAAAAAGAGTATGCAATGATCATCAAGATTGCTTGTTTTTTTATCAAAAATGATAATCAGCTACCCCAAAGCCATTTGACTCAACGGAAGCTAACCGATTAAAGCAGATTGTGTAAGGCAAGCTATGTTTGACCCTGATTGTTGAGAGGAATTGGGGAAAGGTAAAAGAAAGGCCAATGAAACTTAGGTAACACAGTTTTTCACATATACATATACTTACAAATGTTTCTTCTTCTTTTTTCAAGGTTTTCCGTGACCCAAAGCAGTAGTTTGTATGACCATGACTAGTTATACCCCTCGTAACTGCAAGCCATAGGTATGGGAACTTCAGGGAGTCAAACTCTGCGCAAGCGCGTGTTGATGGTCAGAAGGCTACATGATTCTATATTCTCATTCATCTTGTATCTCTCCATAATGCTGCTCTCTAGCAGTCACACAACAAAAGGGAACAAATTGAACTCAACATCCCCCCCACACCAAACAATTGGGG
>JAOTRH010000016.1:6122711-6126861 GCA_034768845.1 Heliamphora exappendiculata | reverse complement strand
TCATGGCTGTTGGTTTTCAGGCTTCAATTGCAATTGAATGGCCAATTCAATTGTAATTGCTTCAGCTATTGAAATCTGGATTTCAATGGCCAATGAAATTCACAGATTCCAACAACTTTCACTTCAAATAAATTCTAATTTTGCTATTTCTTATGTGGCAGCCCCAGGGTTTGGATGAGTAGGGATGACGCTAGGGTAACACTCAATCAGAAGAACGAATAGAGAGATTGCATTAATTGGAAATGCGGTACTCCATATGCATTAGTTGTTTGAATCCACCAAAAGGGGGGAGATCGCTGAACAATTATCAAATGGGCGATGGAGCTCCGTTAATACTATTAAATGGTAGATTGGAATATACAAGTATATGAGGAGGTGGGGTAGCATGCTTACCTAAGATTTATGTTGCAGTCATACATCATGTGCCATGGGCTTCAGAGTACTAAAACTGGAGCAACTCATTTTAGTAGCAGATTAATTCATCACTGGTATATGTAGTAGCAGATTAGTTCAGCAACAGCTCACTAATCCCAGTGCACATTTGCAAGCCTCTTGTCACCTTTGAAAGGTCTTTTAGCTTTTCAATTTCCAAGATACCGTGATCAAGAAGTTTGACCCAAAAAAGGGGCAATGCTCATTCAATGGAGTGCATCACTTTTTAATAGGAACAAACGAATTCATTAGCAGTGTCACATGGACTCCTCAATTCCCCAAGTGTAGCGGTTTCTATCAAATATGACAAGGGCAAAGGTATAAGATATGCGTATGATACTTGTATCCGGATGGACACTTTGATAGTTAAAATTTTAACGATGTTTGGAGAAAAAGGGATCAAATTTGATAGATTAGAAAATTTTCAACGCCGTAACATGGAGGTAAGATAGAAATCCTTTTAGATAACCATGGTGTATCCATATACCCCTATCAAATTTTTGAAGCAAATCCCATATATTAAGCTTAGGGGTTTATGGAGACATGATGTTAGGACAAACACTTACACCCGATACTCATACTTGAGTCTTTTCTACTTCTTTTTTTCCTAGGGGAAACTTGCATACCAACTACCATGGTTTATGAATTGCATTCTTTAATATTCAAAACAAACAATTAAAAGAGTTTTTATGCACTAGCATTTTATGTCTTAACTATATAAGTAGCTACCAAAGTGGAATTCACAACTTCAAGTGAAGTAATACTTATAATTTGATGGATAATCTCTTATTGAAAACATCAAAAATCCATTTGATGTATGGATACTGAATTTGATGGTTTAGGGTTAATTTATTTGAGTGAATTTTTTGTCCTTGTGTATTTTTCCTTGTCTATTCCATTTTACTTTCACCTTTTTAAAAACAGTTCCCCGTGCTGATTAAAACTTGGCTTCCAATCATGAGAACACAGGTTTGATTATAAGGGCAGGTAGTCACCCCATCAGAACTCCTCACTCATCGGGGACCAACCCTGGACTGGCTTTTTCTTAAACCACTTCAGAGCAGCAATCAACCAATGCCATATCCACACCAAACAAAATTATGCCGCAAAGAAGCTTAATCAAATGGGGAATTCACGGTAATGTATGACAAGAAGTAAATATACAAGGAAATTGCAATTTTCTGCAATAAACTTTTCAGCGTTGACTAGAAACAATCAAGAACAAGTCAATTGTAATAGATGCTTCAAGTTGAATAAATGGGAATTGTTAAAAAAGGGGTGAGCATTCAATCTCCATATAACACAACTGAAAAATCCTAATCCATGGAATCAAAACTTGGAGATAACCACCCCAACTGCTCCATAATCTTCTTCATTCTTTCTTCTTGTCCCTTTGAATCCCCTAAGGCTGTGGTGAAGGGGTATACATAGGTTACCTTTGTAGCCATGCATCTATAAGCAACCACATCTCCTTTGACTAAAAATTCTAGCACATCTCGGCCAAACCCCCCATCAATCTCAGCTTGCAGATATTGGCCTGGATTTGTTTCCATGTCAGTAATTATTCCAAAAGGGTATCTCTAACCAATGCTCCTACTAATGTTTGTGAAACTAAATGCAAGTAAAGTCGGCCTAAATTCACTATTTTCAACATCTGTTCTGTTTCTTAAGCCACTAGTTCAATTCTTTGTTTCTCACTTCAGAGTTGCTAATAAATTACCAACCAGATAATTGCTTAAGTAATACTACATACACAAAAACTAACTACAAACCAATCACAGAAAATGAATCAGAAAATGCATCCTTACCATCCATATGCATCTAGAACCCGCAACATTTGTTGGTTCCACATGCATATCAGCATATGGATGGTCTAATATCTGTATTTTTTTGTGGTTAATTTTTTTTGTTCTAAGTATTTATCTAACTGCTTGCGTTCTAAACACACACACACACACACACACACACACACACACACACACACACACACAGAGGTCAGTTTAATTACCATCTGGGGTATCTTCAACAACCTGAATCTTCGCGTTTTTCTGTGTTTCGAGAATAGCTTCTTGCAATTTCTGCATTACAACATATAGTTCTACCAAACCCACTTCAGATTTACATAGAAGTATACCTAAAAATGCAAAGAAACATATGTATGCCTTTCTAGACCTGAATAGCATTGTCTGATCGATTTTCAGGAATACTCCAAGGAAACGCAAACGACGTGGTGTAAGGATTTGTTGAGACGCAACCCGGATTTATTGATGGACAAGGTCTGATTTTTCTGCAAGAACATAGATTTTTTTTTTCACCAGTGACATCAAAAAACTATGAAAGCTAACCATTTTAGCAGAGATGAACCTAGTTAAAGAAATGAGAATCGGGAAAATACCCATTTTCCAATCCGGTTGGCAGGTTCTTGGATTGCGAGAAGGGAGTGGAGGGCAAAGATGGTTGGGAGTTCAGAGAAGGAATTGCAACCGAAGGTAGAGGGGAAGTTAGGGTCAAAGCAAGGGATAAGGAGAGTAGATTGTTTAGCAGAGAGGGCTTTGTGATGAATTCTTGATGATTAGTTGATAGGGTTAGAAGGTGATTAGAGTTTCTGATGGTTGAACAGTGCTTGGATAATTGGGGGAATGGAGAGAGAAGGTGACCACTCAAACTCAAACTCATGTTTGTTAAATTGTCATCCCATCCTGGCTATGTCTGGCACCTTAGTTTGAGCTCAGACATTGAGCTTCGGTTTGCAGTTTAAAAGCTATTTTCTTTATTTTTTAAAATTTTTAATTAAATTTATTTTAAAGTAGAATGTTTATTAAATTAATTTTTAAACTTTTGTTTTTAAAATTGATTGTTAATATAAAAAGTTAACTTTTTAAATTTTTGTTCAAATTTAATAATTTTGTAATTTTATATAATTAAAAATAATTATTATATATAATTGATGGTAATAGTAAATAAGTTATTAATATATAATATTATTATATTTTAAAAATACTGAAAATTTAAATAGATTAATATTTAAATATGGGGTATTTGAATTTTAATATTAGAAGAATTATTATTTTGATTTCACTTTTAATTTTTTTAACTATTTTACCAGATAGACCATGTCAATTTTTTTTGTAATTTTATCTATAAAACAAAAAAAAATTGATAACCAAAGAGGGCCTAAATTATACTTTATCTCAAATAAAAACAAGAAGTCATATTTCAATCACAAATTTGGTTTTTTTATATTGATAAGAATATGTATTATTTAAACAAAATATGTTCTTAACGGGAAGAAATAGCATGTGTTTGGCTTAGTTTTTTTTTAAATTTTTTGTTTAAATTTTTTTTGAAAAGCTCACCTATTTAATTTTAGTTGACTTTTTTTTACATATTTTTATATCTATTTTTTATTTTAAAAAATCAAAAAACTTATAAAAAAAAAAAATAGTCCAAACACTAAGCATAATCACTACACATATTTCAATCACAACATATGTTCTTAAAAATCACAACATATGTTCTTAAATTTATGCATGTAATCAAACTAAAGTAATAATGTTAGAATAATTAAGTTATTTTAGAAAAAAAAAACCTCTTTGTTTTAAACTAAATCAAATTAAATTTAAGTATTCTATTTTAGTCAATTAAGATCAATATAAACTCTTGTACATAAAATTTACCCTTTTTTAACTAGATTCAACAAGTTCAAAAAATAAAAAAT
>JAOTRH010000016.1:6107711-6120211 GCA_034768845.1 Heliamphora exappendiculata | reverse complement strand
ACTTTTCAATGTATAAATAAAAAAAATAGTCCAATTCACAGAAAATGATTATCAACTAATTATGTTGCAATTCGGTACCCTATTTTAGAATTTTATTAGATATGAAAATGATGAAAACAAAAAAAAAATAGTGACAAAAAATAAAGATTAAATACTAATACAATAAAATTTATTAAATCTTCAAAATAATCAATACAAAGATACAAAAAAAAAAAAAAAACTATTGTCAATAGTCATCTACAGCTATTAAAAAATGATGAACACTCTATCTTAAAGATTTTTAAAAAACAATCTATATTACGTTACTTCTAAGATTTAAATTGGATTATATTCATACTCTTAGAAAAAATTTATTGTTGGATTGTTAAAGCAGATATGATATATTACAATAACTATAATACACCTATTTACAAAATAAATTCCATAAATAATTACTTATAATTATCAATTATCACTTTCTACAATTACTTTAAACAATAATTAATTCTACTATGCTAAGCATCTTTTGAATATAACTTCTATTAACTGCAATTCCAGTATTTGTGTGTCACTTTTCATTCTTTTAAATTTTCATGCAGGCATTATAAATAATTTGCTTGTATCTTTGTATTGATTATTTGATTGAGCTCTTCTTTCTCCTTCAAATAATTTGCTTACTGCTACATCTTTAATTTTTTTCTACAAATAATCAGTATCTTTAAGTATTAATTATGTCTTATATATTGTAGATTATGCTATTTTTTCAATAAATAACCGGTTTGAATAATCTCAAATGTATTAAAGATATCTTTTATTTAATTTTTAGAAGTAAAAGTACAAGATGACGATAGTTTGAAAAGAAATTATTTTAAAACACTGACTCTTTTAGTGATATCAATTGTTTAAATTTATTTTTAGAATTAAGATTTTAAAAGTTTTACCAACAAAAAAAGAAGAAGACTCAAGCTGATCTATTATATAACATTAAAAGACTGCATTCTTTTCAAATTTATGTATTGTTCATATAATATTTTTAGCAATTTTAGTAATAGTAGCTTATTTAATAAGAAATTTTTTAAAATTAAAATTAATAAAATCTTGGAGGTATTTGGCGAAGCTTCTGCTATTAGCTTTTAGCTTCATACTATTGATTTTAATTATAAATTATAATTTTTTTCAAACACCACAACTTTTACTATAATTTTTAATTTTTTTTTTTATTTTAAATACAAATTATAATTTTTATCAAACACTCATAACTTTTACTACAAGTTACAATTTATAAGTTACCAGTAGTAACATTCTTAAACACCCACTTATCTTAAATCGATTATGTCACACAAAAAATTAAATAAATTAGCAATATTATCAATTAAAAAAGATATGTTAAAAAAGATTGATTATGAAAATATAATAAATAATTTTATATCTCAAAAGGGAAAAAATAAAAAATCTAAATACAAAAGGCCATCTTTTGATATCTTGCCTAGCTAAGGCCCTCCAAATCATCAGGCAGGCTGTTCTTGCTAGGAGGTGGTAGGGTTGGGGTGGTGGGGCCACTGTGGTGATTGTGGTGGCAATGACCAATTGAAATTGAATAAGGGATGAATTATTTCCCTTTTTTTTGTGTTTTCAAAAATAAAATATTGATCTCAAAGCCCATGTTTCTTTCACATTATTCTTATTTTTTAGGCAAAAATAATTTTCAAAAAGTGTGAACGTGTTTTTGCTACCTTTTTATTGAAAAAGAGTATTTTTATATGCACGAACATTGGATACAAATTTAGGCACACTCCTTTTATATAAGGTGAATCTTATACAATTATAAAAATCACTCTATGAAAGAAGAATGTATTTAGATATGTGCTTATGATCTATGCACCTAGCATTTTTTTTTTTTAGAATGATTTATTTTTTCAGTTTTTTTAGATAATAGATTTGTTTTGAAAATTTTAAAATAAAAAACCCACCACACAAAGGTACGAAGGCAAATTGGACAGTGTTAGTGCTTTGGCCAACCTCATGCAGTATTTAAGAGAGACCGATATAGAAGAATATAAAACCAAAAAGATAACAATCGCACATAATACAAAATTTTTATTTTTTTTATCATATTAAAATTAAGGCTACGTCTACTATAGCTGCGGTTACAAGAATTAAAAAATTACAACAAAATTGTGCTACGCTACAATATGTGGTTATGTTTGACAAAACTATTACTAGTAACTTATGTCTTATAGATTATAAGTTGTAGCAGAAATTGTCAGTATTTAGTAAAAATTGTAACTTGTAACTAAAATGAAAAAAAAATTAATTATAAATTATAAAAGTTGTGAGTGTTTGAAAAAATTTGTACTTTATAACTAAAAGAAATAGTAAAAAACTAAAAACATAAGCTAAAATTTTTTCCAAACACCTCCATATAATTAGAATTACCAGTCTAAAAAAACAAAAACAAAAATACTCTTAACACAACCTAAATCTGCAAAAACACGTAACTCCGTTTACAATAACTATGCTCCGCACAACTTAACAAACAATTTTTTGTATTTATGATTGTCTGTTTTCTAAGTCTCTCCGTCAATGAGGGATGTTTTTGTAAGAATTTTTTCACTATAGAAAATCAAAATATGGTCCAGATAGTTATTTATAATTATTTATATTATTTAATGAGTGATAGATAAAAAAAAAATATATTATATTAAAAGAATATATTGGTGAAAAGCCACATCTTTTGTGAATAGATACCTATTATGAATAAGTGCAATCGGTACTCCTTGATGAAAGGGTATCATAATTGCCTATAAATAAGAGGGGTCCCTAACCTAGTCAAAATAGAAAAAATACATGTGATCCATCAACGATTTCATCAAGATAAGGCTATAAGGTTAGAAGAGTCACTCTGTAAGTGTAGATTTATTCAAGTGCTTGAACAATTATAGTTGAAGGTATATTATTCATATTTTCGCTGCGCATACATATATTAATTTTGCTTATATTGGTATCAGAGCACCCTACATACTGTGTTCTTCAGTGATGTGCGATATATTTTGATTCATGATATTCTTTGAATTGTATTTTTAATTTTTTTCCTTTAAAAAAAATGCAATGTAATATGTCCGAGACATATATTCGATTCTTTCAATATTAATTTGTTAAAGGGCTACTAACAGCAAACTCGAGATTAATGATATTTGCATACTGACCAATTTATGTAATGTTTGTTCAATTATTTTTTATAAAAAATTTTGGTATGCCATTGAAATGTTCTAATCATAATAATGTATTTCTTTTTCCCCAACTCTTGATGTATTTGGAAGGATCGTTTTGGCTGTTGAAAAGAGTGGGGATAGGGAGTTGGCCTTCAGATTTTTGTGAACTTTTATATGATTGTTTCAGACTTCTTGAAATAATTCGGTGGTATTGACAAATCATTTCGTCGCTGCTTTGTTGCAAAGCAGTTCAATGTTTGAAGTGGTGTAATGTTTGGAAATAAATTTATAAAATAGATGGATTAATTCTTGATTCTAAAAAGCACACGGTAGGATTTCCATAACTGAATGATGAGGAACAGTGTGAGGTGCACGCCTGTTCACTGAATATGGTGGTTTGGGTCTATGTGAGGCAGTGTTTGGTTGCATGAAATATTGTAAGATTGCCTTATTTTGCTCATAAGGTTGAAGAAAATAAACAGTAGTGTCTGTTCATTGGGTTGTTTTAGGGCCTTGTTTGGTTGTTACAAAATATTATAAATTTTTTTTTGCTTGTGACTATTCATTTTAATTTTGATTTTCCTGTAATTTGATACGATAGATTCAGAATTTAATCTTTTATATCGTGTAAGTTTTGAAATTTTCTGGAATATGTATTTGTTAAGTTAATTTTTAATTTTCTATACTTCAATTTATTAGAAAATTAAATAACATCTAGAAAATAGTGAAATAAATACAAATAAAATATTTCATAATATGAATTCTGAATTAAACATTTTGTGAGCATACTTTCTAGTTGTAATGCTTTTTTCTACACTGTTTTTCGGAATATGAATTTTGTATCAATGGATTTTTTTGTATCAATTCCTTTCCAATGATACTCTATTTGCATTGTTTGGATAAAAATAAATGGAGATATGATGGATTAAATTGTTTTGATATAAACATTTTAGATTTTTTTTCTCTAAACGGTGGAAGACATGTGATAAACAGTACTAAAAGGAGTCGTAAACATGTTCACTTTTTAGGTTTAAGACCGTGTTTGTTAGTTTCATATTGTCCAAATTATTTTATTTGGGCCGTTCATGTTAGTAGAAATTTAGATTTAAGTATGATTTTATTTGGTGGACTTGAAATTTAATTTTCTATCACCTGTTATATTTTTAGATTTTTCTAAAATATGTGAATCTTTCATGTTAATTTTCTTTGATTTTATTTTTTGCCAGAAAATTATATGAATGCTATAATGTTTGTGAATTTATCACAAATGATTTGTTGGATGATTTGAAATTTGTTGACACTTTATGTGAGCATATTTTGTCACTTATTGTGTCTTTTTGTATGCGAACATAAATTGTAATAATTATAATTTATTTGTATATTTAAACAAATCATGGTCATATGCTATGTTTATTTATTAAATTAATATTCTTGAGATTGATTTGATGCGGTTACATGATCATCTATAATTAGAATCATGTATTATGAGACTTTGGGGTAATTTTTACTTTTTTGTAGCATGTCTCATAGTTGGGATAACGTAGATAGAACAACTGTGAGAATGTCACATACATTTGTTTTTATTTTATATTTAAACACGTACTATAAAAGTATGATGTATTTTTTAAGTAATGAATATCATAATAACTTAAGAATAGCCACAGCATCTTAAGGTATGATGATATCCACAATTTTTTTTTAACAAAATTCATAATTGATATTTGCATCATAGTGGCAATTAATTCATAAAAAATAATAATTTTAGTCCTACAGGCAGTTATTATTTTGTGATTTAATTGGAATAAGATAATAATTTTAAGCATTAATAATAGAATTTTTCTAGACCCACAAGTATGAGAAATTTTATTTTCAGTGCTTATTATTTATTAGTCTTATTAATAAAGTATTTTAATAAATTCATGAATGATTAACCTTTGTCCCCATGAAGGTTAGAATTTACAATTGAAATAACATTGGTTAATTTAGACAAAAATTTATTTTTCATAGCATTAAGGTTTATGTTCTTGGTTATTACATCTATTATTACTGAGTGCTAGTTTTAATTCTAATATGCCAGTATTAAATATTTCAGATTATACTGGTCAGAAAAAAAATATTATTTTTTATTGAGGTTAAAAATCTCTCATAAATGGTGTAAAGATTTTGCGTTGTTAGTGTATCAAATGGATTTACCATTATTGATCAATATATACACCTGAATGTTAGTGAAAGTAAAAACTATTTTTATAGTTCTTAGTTTGGGATTGACTATATTTGGATTAACATTTGTTAATGTGCAGTTATGCATATATAGTAGTACCTACTGTGAATGAGTAAACTCAGTTAGAAAATAATTAATGGCTGCAACTAAAGTTATGAGGTACTTATTAAGAATTAAGAACTATAAGTTCATTAATCATGAGAAATTATTTGCTTGTTTAAACTTGAAATTATGAAATTATAACACAGGCATTATGTGTTTTAAGATTGTCGATTGTTTGACCGAGACCATTAAAGAACCTTGTGAAAATTCGACTATAATATGTACTCTAAGAATGATAAGAATAAATGCCAAAATAAATTTATCGACATAGAGTACCTCATTATGAGAGCGAATATTGAGTAATATAAAGTATTTAACGAGTATAAAGTATTTGGGCTAATGATTATGGATTTCATGACCAAAAGACTGCCGACAATACAGTATAATGGTCATGTGATATTTATGAAACTTATTAGCCATTATGTATTTAATTTCTCTCATTAATAGCTCATTTTATACAGAAATTCTTAGAGAATAAAGGAAGCATGCACATAAAATTTTGTATTAGTTTATCCATTGGGATGTATAAAGTGGGACCTGAATGGCTAACTGGTAGCACATTCATAAAGTTAAAATAGCTTGTAAAGTACGCATTTAGAAAATACTATACATTGTAATACATTGAAGAAAATACTTCTAGTAGTATAACCGTCATGATTCATGTGTAGAGTTTTTTATTTGAGTGGGAACGTTTCACTATAGATGACATGGTTAGTATAATAGCCATATTCAGTTATTGTCACTTATTAAATTATAAAGTTCTATGTGCCCCAAGTGGGAGAATATAAGAATTTCTTCACTATAAAAAATCAAAATATGGTCCACATAGTTATTTATAATTATTTGTATTATTTAATGAGTGATAGATAAAGACTATATATATTATATTAAAAGAATATATTGGTGAAATGTCACATCTTTTGTAAATAAGTACCCTATTATGAATATGTGCAATTGGCACTTCTTGATGGAAAGGTATCATAATTGCCTATAAATAAGAGGGATCCCTAATTTAGCCAAAATAAAGAAAACGTCTGTGATCCATCAACGGTTTCATCAAAATAAGGCTATAAGGTTAGAAGAGTCACTCTGTAAGTGTAAATTTATTCAATAACTTGAACAATTATAGTTGAATGTATATTATTCATATTTTCGCTGCATATACATATATTAATTTCACTTACAATTTTTACATGAAAACCCAGCAATTTAGCTGCATCAAGGGCAGATTCAACGTCCATCCTTCCAATTGTTCTGCCAATTGACCCTTCATTATAATTTATAAGGTAACTGTTTAAAGTTATGACTCTACATGCTAATTGTAGAAGCAAGCAAACAAATACTGCTAAACATTTCCCCAAAGACATTCAAGCAATCTATTTTGGTTGCTTCCATTGCTATTGAAAGCAGCTGGTTTGATGCTTAAAAAGCCACAAAAAGAAACCAAATGGCCGCCATTTTGGCTAGCTAGCTAGCTTCTTTTTATGGGTTGACTAAACGCACACATATATAATATATTTCTCCCAAAGTATGAGACAAGAAGAACAAAAAAGTGGGAGTGAGATAAATTTATCAGTTGTGGGTTGAAGATCTGGTAGTGAGGGAGGACCTCATGTCTACAATGGCAGACTCGTCCGCGCCCAGCTTGATGGCCTCCTTGCCAGCTCTTATGAACCTTGACAGGGCACCCCTCACGTACTCGTGGGCTTCCTTTACATTCATTTTCTTGCTCATCTCATCTGGGAAGCTGCTCAGAAAGTGATCGCCGTTAAGGACAGCAGCCAGCTGGACTACCTCGCTCTGAAACTCCGACAGGCCCTTATTTTCATCTGCTTCTGTTCTTCTCAAAGGAACCACTTCTGGCAGGACCTCTGTTACAGGACATATGATCCATCAAAATTGTATTTTCTTTCTGGGAAGGGCTTAAAGTTTACAAGCTGTAGAAGTAGCAACATAACAATAAGTCCTTTATTTTTTTCGGGCATGTTCATAAGCACCCAATACGAATTGTTTGTGAACATTTCGTGATTATCCCAAAAAGTGTGACGAAATATTAGATTCAAGCTTATATTAGTGAGGGAAATACCAGGGCAATCAGTTCGGGGGGAGGTTAATTCTCCGACAACCTGCTCAAATGTGCCGGCCCAAGCATCTCTATGAGTCAAGAAGTTAGAGGACAAGTTGAACATTTTCTTTATGGTTGCAGGGATTGAAGAATGCTCGTACTCAGAATTCGTAGCAGGTCCCTTCGGGCTGCTTATGACTGCAAAAGATCCAAACAATTAGGGATCAAAACAATAGCACAAGAAATTGAAACATAAGAACATATATCTGTGCAGGACAAATTTGAAGACCTTTACTTAAAACATGACCATATAACCTCTATAAGGATATTAGTCAAACCTGAAGCTGTGAAATTTACTATTTTCCTTCAACATTATTGTAGGTACCAACACAACCAAATATAGTCTACAATCCTTCTGGCTTTATAAAATCATCAGTGGTTTCAATCCAAAACCAAATCCACTTTTGACCATCCAACAAATCAACCTCAATTCCTCAAATGCCCGGTCATTTGATTTGGTAATAGTAAGAAAGAAAATAAAGAATAGAAAAGAGCAACACTGATAACGTATATGGTGTTCTATATCTCCATGAGTCTAGAAACTTTTGCTTGCATTGTATTATTTGGTCGGTACATAGACCAGGAGAAGACTTTAATAAGCAAAGAGGATCAGTCAAACCGCAAACTATTAAATTTTCAGACATCCACTCCAATTGGGAAAATGCAATTAAAGCAATCTTAAGCAATGCAGATTTCTTGACCTTTTCGTGCACAGATTTCTGATATTGACAAAGATTGCTAAGATTACATCAACAACAAAATTTCTGTAATGTCACATTTAACACCAAACACTAATCGAGTTAACAAAAGCTCACAAACTTTATTTTTTTCTCTTACCAGTTCCTTTCTTGATCCAAGGAGACACCATAATTGTTGGCACGCGAACTCCAAGCCGATCAAACTTGAAGAAGTAGGGAGCAGGGCCCGTGTTACCATCCGGGCTGGGGACATTTTCATAAGGGGTTTGAACATGGTCATAGAACCCACCATGCTCATCATAAGTAACAACCAACAGGGTCTCATTCCACTGAGGACTTGCTCTCAACGTCTCATAAACCTCCTTCACTAGCCTCTGCCCATTGGCAACATTGTGCGACGGGTGGTCGTCGTTTCCGGGCATTCCCTTCAGATCAAAGTACCTCGGCTCGATCACCGCCAAGCTAGGCAACTTCCCATCTCTAGCATCTTTCTTGAACCTCAAATCATACTGGTGGAACTTGAATATGTACTTCAATTTCCTCAAATTCCTATAGAACAAAGTTGTGGGTATGTTTTGAAAGTATATCCCGAAATTGAGCCCATCATTATGAAGTGAATCGAATATGGTCCTCTGTGGGTACCCTTTAGCTAACTGCTTCCTGACATGGCTAGTTGAACCATGAGAAGTGGCAGAGTACAAAAATAGTCTATTGGGTTGAGTTGGACCAGGGATGGAAGAGAACCACCTATCGAAAACTGCGAATTGGCGAACCAATTCGGCGAAAACCGGCACGTTTTCGGGCTTAAACCCTTTCATAACAGTTTCAGAGAGGTTCTGTGACAGGGACAATGCTTGTTCTACAAACCCAGACATTGATGGGATGATGGGATTAGAGCCAAATACCTGTTGTTCCACAGCTTCAAATGAGTGACCCGGATCCGGATCCACGAACTCGGCATCATCTTTGAAGCAGATGGATTGAGGTTGTTGGGTTTTGGTTGAAACTGGGTTGCATTCTTTCCCTGTGACACCATCTATTGTTGGGTTTATGGAGTTTTTCATCCACCCAATCATGTGATCAAAGGATCTGTTCTCCAAAACCAGCACAACAATGGTTTTGATGGGCTGTGGCTGCTGCTGGTGCTGCTGGGGATGTGCATACCCGTGATTGTTGGGCTGGAAAAGAGTAGAAAGGGCGAGAAAGAGCAAGAAAATGGAGGAAAATGGAGGGGGTCTGGCTTTAAAACAACTCATTCTTGATTTGCAGACAGATGTTTATCAAGCTTCTACTTTTGTTTGTGTGGATAACAGTTGATTGGATTTGGGTACCTTTACACACAAATTATGTTCATAAACAGCATATCTATCTATGTATCTATATGTGTGTGTGTATATATATATATATATATATATACCTGAATGGCTGAATCTGTTAGAAGTGTAAAACTCCTGTTGGAATCAAGTTGGGAGGAAAGGGAGGTTCTGGTTCCGATTTCTAATAGTTAGATTTTTCTTTTTTGAAAAAAAGAAAAGAAAAAAATAATAGTTATATTGGACTGGCACCTTACATATGCCATGCGTCTGTAATAAAAAAAAATTGAAAACAATATAGATCAAAACAAGTATGTTTGCAGATAGAGATAAAGTGATCAGGCTAATTTTTAGACATAAAAAAAGAATAGTTACATAATAATAATTAAAGAGAGATGAGAGAGAGAGAGAGGTAATTTTTTTATAAGCATTTTAAACAATTAAAAGTTCATATAATTTTATTTTTAAAAATATTAAATAAATATTCTCCGTTCATAAAATAAGTATAGATTAAATGTGGCCAACTAGCCAAATTTTTAGCGAATTCTTAAAGGTGGCCGGCCAACTAGCCAGATCTTTAGCCAATTCTGTTTAGTGGGAAATGATAGTGTACGACAAAGTAGCAAATTATGAATTATTTTTCGTTTGATTTATGAAAACAATGAAAAAAATATATATGAGAAATTAAAAGCCATAAAGAAAAAGACAAGATGAAATAATGGGGGAAAAGAAAGAAAGGTGAGAAGTGAATTACCTTTCTACTTTACTTAAATTAGTTTCTTTTTCTTTTTTTCATAGATTAAAGCAAGAATTACTTTTTTTTTTCTTCCTTAAGTTCCAAACAGAACCTCATGGGGATATGGTCGTTAGATGAAATTGGAAATTCTTACGTAACATTCCAGACAAAATCTTCTTCTCGTAATGTTTTTTTTTTATTTTTATGATATTTAAATTTAGAGACAATTATGCATATTAGTGATATTTGTTCAATATTTGAAGTCACAAAATAGTGTCACAAAAACTCTATAACTTGTGACGACATTCCTTTGTCGCTCAAAGCGACATTTTTATGACAACGATTGTGTAAAGTTATGTGACGTATTATATCGTCACCAAAATTGACATTTTTTTTTGTAGTGAACTACTAATTAATTATTCGTGTTTGAAAGTACTTTAAATATATTTTAACTATAAATTTAATTTTAAATAATATATATTTTTAAAATTATTAGGAATAGTAACATAGTAAAATCTGTCAATAATTTCATCATAAACTCTTAAAAAATAAATAAAATTTATTATACTTTTCAAAAAGTATATATACACGTATATTAAAAGTTGAATTTTCAAGTAGTGAAGGAAAAAAAAGTAAGAGTGTTGAGTTTGCTTGGGTTGATTTTAAAAGGACGAGAGAGCAAAAAAAAAAAAAAACATCACAAGCTAGTGATAAGAGGGCAGAAGGTTTGGATTTGTAAGAAAATGTAGTGAGATATAGAATAATTTCAATCTTTCCTAATTTTTTTTGAAACAATATGAGTTATTGAATTAAAAGATAGATATCATATCACATCAAATATATTATATTTTGTAATATAGATATGCAACTTATCTAGGTTGATTTTAATTTTTATTTTCTTAGTTTTTATGTCGTTGAGCAACTATCATCCTTTTCCAATACTTTGTATATGAAGACACCTTTGATCATACAGTGTGATTTTTAATAATTTTTTCGAGCTAACAAGAAGTGGTGAATGCAAAAATTTAACTCTAGATTTTCATGAACTCTAAGTACAGTTATTTTATATATATATATATATATATATATTTATATATAATTAAACACAACGATAATTTTTTTCACAATCAATAGATGTAAACTTTAAACTTACACATTAAAATTTATATCGTATAGTAGAAATACTTTTACATTCTTAATAGGACGCAAATACAATAACAAGAGAAATTAAAATATAAAAAATTTAAAATAATTGGTAATATTTATATTTTGGGGGCATATACCTTAGCTTTCATTTGAATTGATAGTAAAGAGAGTGAAATAAAGTGTTAGTTATTAGAGAAATTAATGAAAAGTATGTGAATTATTCATGTTTTTGTTTGTTTATTTAAGAGAGAAATGAGAGTGTTATTTTTTTTTTCTTGTTTGTTTAATAATAATTAATAAAGTGAAGAAATTTTTTTAATACTAATTTAATTTTATAAAATTTTCATATTAGTTTAAATATTGTTGTCAATATAAACACATAAAAGGTTAAACTTAACATTATAAAAATAATCACAAATATCAATTTATTTTTCTTCCGTTTTGTCACAGTTTTGAAGGGATAGAATATTTTTAAAAGTCAGTCTTTTTTTTTCTCTTCAATTCCTTTCATGTACTTTATTTCTCGATTTATTATAATAAAATAAATCTAAAAGTATAATAGGTTAAAAAAATATTTTAAAAAAATGTACTAAAAACGAAAAAAGTCACATAAAAATATTAAAGTGATTTTTTTCGTCTTATATAATTTTTAAAACTTTTTTTGATCAATTCTTTTTTCTTTTCTGATTTCTTATAACAAAAAAATTAAAAAAATATCATTTTTTGAACGAACCTAAAAACATTTCACTACAAAAAAAAAATCATATTAAAAAAAAAATGCTATTCCAGACGGTTCCTAAAAAGCAACGTGCCTAGAGCAGGGAACATTGCTTTATGAGCTAAAGAAGCAACATGTACCAGAGAACACAGAGGATAGAGACACCTTACATATGCACATATACTTAGATAATTTGATAAATTTAAAAAGAAAAAAAAAGAAAAATAATTATTTAAAGAGAAAAAAGAGA
>JAOTRH010000016.1:6067033-6107611 GCA_034768845.1 Heliamphora exappendiculata | reverse complement strand
CACCCACCCCCCATCTCTCTAAAAATATTACCCACTCTCCATTCCCTTGTAAAATGATTAATTAAATGAGAATAATATATAACTTAAATATTCATGTAAACTCATTTATATAGGGATTGTTAGTGCCATCTATCTGTCTTAATATGTATTGGATAACTTCCAGAATTTTCTGTAGGCAGCATGCATGAAATGTTGGTTGTGATTGTGACTATAGATGTTATGGTTTCCATCTTCCTTTGTTTGATCTCTTTGTTCAACTCTTAAGTAGTAACACTTGTGACTAATAATGTGGTGCCTTTCCTTCAGGATACATTTGTTCGAGCCAAGAAATGGGTTCAAGAATTGAAAAAACAAGGTGACACGATGAATTTGCAAACTAGTGTTTTTTTTTTCCTTTTTTATTTCTTGACTTTGCAATTCCTATATTTTTTAAGTAAGCTGATTTTATCATCTTATCAATAGTGGCAATCTTGACTGTACGATCATTTGATATGCTCATGTGCATTGTTGGATTAAGTTTCCCAAAACATAGATATGGTTTAAATGCATCAAAGATATGTTTATGCATCAAAGAAATGGTTTAAGAGGTTTTGAGTTCAAGTTCGTTATAATGTGTTTGTTTACCCTTCATGCCTGTTATTGGCATTATGTTCTGTGTGTGTATGTGTGCATATTTAGCTCACTGATTTGCCTCTACACATGCAAGACAGAATGACACGTGAGTGGGAACATTAGATAGCTTGATATAAGCCATTGAATTCATTTCTTAATAGTTTAAACTTTAGGAACAATCAAAAATCAAACTTTTATAATCAACTGCACAAGCTACCTCTTCAAATTGCATTCTATTTCTTGCGTGTCATTTCAAAACTCTATTTATTATTGTGTACATATCCAGTTGACTCAATCTTTCTCTAAATGTGAGATGGAGTATTAAATAGCTTGATATACATTAATGAATTCATTTTCTAATAGTATAGTCCTAAGAAGCACGAATATGCCAATATAGGTGTCGTAGTTGTGCCAAACACGTGTCCAACACAAATACGACTTGGACACCTCGGGACGTGTGTCGGACACGCCAAGTGGTGTCTTTAACTTTTTGTTATTTTTTTATGCAGGACATAGCATCAAACACGCGTAGAACACATGTCCAATAATGAACACGTCATAGAACACGGCTGGGGTTCTTTGTGAATATTTTTATTTTTTGTAAAAAAATGAGGATCTAATTATTATTATTTGAAAATTGTTGACTAATTCAAAAAATGGAATAAAACCCTAAATATAGCTATTGTTGTTGAAACTCTAGTGACGATCATTGTTCAAGCCCTAAATATCCCGATCATTGTTCAAGTTCTAAGTAAATGCATAAATAAAAATATATATTTCTTTGTCATATCCCTGCTGGCTGCTGTGTTTGTGTCCTGATTTTTTGAGATTAATGTGTCCCGTGTTTGTGTCGGTGTCTAGGTCCGTATCCTATCCGTGCTTCATACTATAATTTTTTTGGAACAATCAATGATCAAACATTTATAATCAACTGCACAGGCTACCTCTTCAAATTACATTCTATTTCTTGCCTCTCATTAACGAATTCATATCCTTCATACTTTCGTGTTTCCACAACAATTAGGTATTGTTATGTTGCTTGACCTGCAAATACCAAATATCTAACACATTTGAGTTACTTGTAGCTAACCATGCCACTTAATACTTAGTGACATGAGTATTTACTGAAACATTCCCACGTAATGAAGTCCTATAATTAAGAATGGAAATACTATTGCATTATCATGAATCAATAACTAGACTCAATGTCACTGACACTGAGAAATCTATGCTATTAGTTTACAGTTTTATAGCCATCTAATTTCAGTCTTATTTACCAGTAGAAGACACCGACTTCCCTATTCTATCATTTACCTCCAACAAACCTCGTATGTCTGCATTCTTTGTTTAACAATGTAAAATGAACATTTGTACCGTTTTGCTGTTTGAACTTATAAACAAATACGATGGTGTATGTTTTGTATGTGGTTATCTCATCTAAGTATTTCCCTTATAACTTTTTTTTCTAGGAAATCCAAATTTGGTAATGGCATTAGTGGCAAATAAGTCTGACTTGGAACAAGACAGAGAAGTGGAGTCTGAGGTATATTCAAATTTTCATTCTTTATTTTTCTTCTTTTTATATTTCCCATTTTTTATTTTCTAGATCTAAATTCCTGAATTAGTCAGCTATAAGTACGATAATAGATGTGCTTGATGCTAAAAGAGGAATATAACAATTTTCAATAGGAACTTCACAAGTTGTGAGGTCCGCCGCGGTAAATACTGAATCATGGGTATAGGAAGGATATGTAGTCATAATGGATAGCGTCAATCTTTTTTTTTATTATTATTTGAAACTATCCATTGGACCTATTGGATAGTGTCATAAATTCAACAAACAAAACGAATTATAACCTTAACCTCAAGCTCCTTCGCACGCGAAATCTTCTTTTTGGTTGCATATAGAGGAAATAGTGAAATAACTTAAATAAGCATGTCAGCTGTTCTATGTTTCCAATACATCTATGTCATAAAGTTAATCAATACTTTCAATTCTTCACGTGGTTCCTACATTTTATACTTAGATAATTAAATCTGCTCCCAGTTACGGGACAGGAACTCAATATTACAAGGACATGCTAATAACAAATCATATAAAAATCATGGAGCACAAAATGACGAGGCAGGTAATATAAACACAATTCTAATATATAACCTTTTAAATAATTGTGACCAGGACTCTAAATTTCTACCTCTAGATTCTCATAACGTGGAAGATAAAAACTTGATTAATTTATTCAATTATCATATTATGTATCAAACTGGTACTCTTTTTGTTTCCTACATATTTTTTGTTCCTGTCCTTGATTGAAAGTTCCCGTTGCAAGCTAGACTTATGGTTCCCATGTGTATCTTGTCTACTTTTCTTAAAAATAAAGAAATGCTAGGCACTTTGGGTGTGTTTGGGGAGTGTTTGAGAGGCATCAGCAAGTTGTTGGAAATAATGTAGTCCTCAGGTTCTGTGCATGCTTCTACGAGTATCATCCCGGAGGTGTCAGTATCTAATGCCTCTATGATATGCTTTGTTTGTACTCGTATGGTATTATTTGTATCATTTGTTTGGTTTCAATTTATTGTCCCTATAATATTGAAGTCTATCGGCAGTACCATGATTATCTTGTTTGTCATTGGGAATGGATTTTTCCTTATAAACCAGGACCTTCGGGTAAAGCTATTTCTTTTACTGTTACAGGAAGGTGAGCAACTTTCCCAAGAAAATGGGATGTTCTTCATAGAAACATCTGCAAAAACTGCCGTTAACATTAATGAGCTTTTCTATGAAATAGGTAAATTCTAGCTTATTTACGTTATCAGATTGCTATGGTTTGTTATTTTAGGGAAGTGTTCCATACCCCTCCCCCGCCCCCCCCCCCCAAAAAAATACAAAACAGGAGTGGAAGGAAGACAGAAGAAAAGCACTTTTTGAGTGTTCATTTGATCTATCGAAAGTTTTGGCATAATTCTTGTTAATTAGTCATGTGACTCGTAAAAAAAAAAAAAAGAAATTGACATCGACTTAAAGAACTACTTTCTACCTTTTGCAGCAAAACGATTGGCAAAAGCCAGTCCTTCAAAGCCTTCTGGAGTGAATCTGCACAGTGAGACCCAGAACCGAAGAATATTATTTTGTTGCTCGGTATGATACGCATTTCTTTTTGAAGAGTCTAATCTCAAGGCAAACAGTGACATCAAGCTCTCTTCAGTTTCATGTGTAAATATATACTCCTTTCCAAGAACATCTCATTTCTAAATTCAGATAATGTATTTCCATGGCATTTGCTTCAAGGCAAAAGAGGTGTTTCTAATATTTGTAAAGAAATTACTCTTGGGAACTGAACAATTTGCCTGCTTATTCGATACTATACTTTGATTTTTACCTGGGGCACACGACACTTAGGCAAAATAGCACCGTAATTCGGGAGAAGGGGTGGCTTCAGAAAGGGGGTCTAGTGAATGGGCAGAGGGAAGGCAGGTGCTCCTATTTTATCCAAGTAATCAAGAAGCATGTGCATTTGTTGTCTATAAAGATGGGCTGCTCCACATATATGTTGACCGTGCATTCCAGTAAGCAAGAGTTTCTACTACTCTTTTGAGACAACTGGTATGCAAAAATGAATTAGGAAAGCCAAGAGATTTGCGGGAAAATGACCAAAGAAATGAATAAAAGCATATTATTCGCATTTTTTTCATTGGGTATTAACTCTTGCTCGTTGCATACATAAAGTTAATACTGTACGAATAGCATTTTTGGTTGCGTATTGAGCAGCAAAAGGCGAATTTTTGTTTTGAGCAGCAACAGGTGAACCAATATGATGAAAGAGGATTTGATAATTATGTGGTGAAAGAGGAATCGATAAATAAGTGGTTGGACTGGATGACAATGATCGGTGTGGGGTTGATCTTCCTGTTCAAGTAAGGAATAATTGGTTTGGGTTCTGAATCTTCCAGATCATATGACCATGAAGGCATTGGCATTTGAAGCAATGGTAACTGGTAAGCCTTGATTTGAAGACAATCGAAGAAATTCAAGCCTCACCCAGGCTTTCAGCTTGCCTACAGTTCCCTTACGAACCTCCCATGGGCACACATAATTGTTAGATGACTACATTCAAGCTAAATAAAGCATGAATTGATAGAACTGGTCACCTAGTGTATGTTCACAAAGATGGTAATCAACATCTTGAAAGAGATCTCTAGTGCCAAAACTCTGAAAACTGATTAACAAAGAAAACCATATAATATAAGGGCTTAGTTCATGAGAAACCCGCAAAAACAATGTCTTCCAAGTTTTATACATAAACCATAAACAAAATTATACAAAGCACGCAAACCACTTTTTATTATGAGCTCTCATTCGCCTTGCGGGGCTGTGAAATGGACCGCAAGTTACCGTACATACCTGAACAAGCAATAGAGAAATCCCACATTGCCCGGAAAAGCTCAGGCAGACGAGTTCTTAGAGTCGCCAAAGACTTCTCCCTGACTTGAATGCATTGCCTCTTGTAAGCATCTTCCTCCTCTTCCAACCTCTTCTTCACCATCTCCACTGCCACCTTCCTTTCAGCAATATGATCGCTCTCATGTGCCCTATCTGGATCCATCTCATCAGGGGGTGTTCTCCGCTGCATGTATTTATTATACCAGTCTTCATACTGTCGGGTCTTGCGAGTAAGCTCCTTCCGGGTGTCCTCGCATTTGTCCCTCAACTTCATCTCATCCACTTGATACTGCACTATAGTATCAATGATAGCCGCAAAGTTATGCATAGCAGTTCTTGCATGCTCATCAGGAAGCTTCTCAAGATAATCATGCCAGGCACGTATGAGGGCCTGAATCGGGGGATTTTGAGGCCTTTGGGGGGACGAGACCTTCTCCTTTAAGTTATTATCTATGGGAATGAGATTCAGTTTCAACCAACTGTTGAGAGCTTTTATATATTGCTTCTTATTCGTCATGAGTTTCCCAAATTGTGAATGCCACTCCTGCGCAACAGCCCACAGCTGGACCGTTCGTGTATGATGATGCTCACTCGTTTCTTTAGGGGATTGGGAGATGTCAATGAACCTCAACCCTGCTACGATCTTTGATTGGTTCTCATGATGTTTCTGCATGTTCTCCCACATCGTCGCCATCCTGCCATCCACGCACAGAAATTCATGGTTTTGAGGTTAAGAGTAAATAGAATACCAAATTGTCAGATATTCGGCAAATGGGAAAGAAACTCTTAAAAAGGTTTCTATAATCATAATGTGAGTAAGAAATGGCTCTCTCTTTATCGGTACAGGAAATGAGGGAATGAAAGGCTATCTAGGGTTCTTATCTCCCCTCCACTGGCCAACCATACCAACTAGTGAGTAGTCATCCAATTCTGGTATTTGCTCTGTTTCCCGGCAAAGACGCATAATATTAGCACAGGTGTATGGAAAGAACAGGTGTAAGGCTGGGAAGGATTGAATAGATGACCATCCTTACCTGCTGACTATACCTATGTTTGGGATGCAATCAGATTTGTTCCCGATGTAGATAAGCAAGGTATTCTAACATTATTATCACAAAATTTGCGGCTTTCTTATGAAATGTACACAAAGGAACAGAGCAGTTCTATACCTGTGTGCTCTGCAAGCTCTTTATGCCCCATGTGAGCTTTGAACGGGAAAAGCAGTTATTTTCCCATTCTTTAATATGTAAATATAAATATATAAGCTGTAGCTAAAGGAGCATTCACTAAAATTGGGCATAACCCAAAATATATGGGGATTTAAGTCATTTGTCACGATATGTACACACACACACACACACACAAACCTAGCTTATGGATGGAGCCCATATCATGTTAAAAATCCAAAGAAGTAAGAAAAAATCTGGGAACTTTCCTTCCATGGACTGTTGGGAAAATCATAACACTCATCAATCTAGCCAAAGGCGTCTGGATCTCCTAAAGGGACCTCATATTCCTCTCATGTCAAACATTCCATTGAAGGCAAAAGGGGACATCCATCCAAGAATGGCTAATTCTTTCCGTTACGTGACCATGATGCCAACCCCTCAACTAATTAAGTATAAAGACAGGTATCACTAAACTCCAAAATTGAGTCAAATCAAATTCCAAAGCTCCCTACTAACTGCAGCATGCAGGAATAAATGGTTCCAGTCTCCATTGTACTCATGCACATGCAACCCCAATTAGGAAGCATGTTCTTCCATTTTTCCCAAATAAACAAGGTTGTGATGATTACCAAAGCTCCAGCACAAACCAAAAAGGATAAACATTGGAAATCACCTTGACATGGAGGATTCCCTTACAAGGAAGTCCATTTTATCCTGCAACTCAGCACCTAAAAACTGATCTCAGACACAACTTCCTATTTCTTCTCATCATCTGTCGAAGGGTATCATCACAATCTACATTCAATGGGTCCATAAACCACCTCAATCCTATCCCATCAGCAAAGTGAATACGTGAGGAGAAACCACTAAATATAATTCAAACGAGAGTCCAAAATTTATTTGAAGTCTGAAGAGAGTTAAGCAGCACAAATATTTAAGTTATTAATCAAACCTTCCTGTCTTTGATTTTATGGGATGAAACCAATTTTACTAGAGGTGGTAGTAAAATATTTGGAGCAGCAATGGTGTTAAAATAGGACATGCCAGATCAAGCTTTCCTACGGCATCATGAGTTCCCTGAATCTAACGTAGTGCCTGGATAGGGAGACCAGCATGAGGCTCCCGGTAAATTGAGGTTTGGAGAGGGCTTGACAGAATGTCAGGATGTAAGTCAAAAGAACTGTTGGAGGCATTATCTGAGAAGCACTGTACGTTTACCCAATTCCAATAGTTATAGCAGGGTTTACCATCCATGAGGTACGACAAGTTCAATAATATCTATTCCTATTATAGTCTGAGGCAAATGAAATGTACCAAGAAGGCTCTACATTGTTTCACTATATCAATTGGAGATAAATTTGGCATAAACATGCTAATTAAGGTATGCAAACCTCACCCGAGCATTCAAGTGTTATGGAGGAAAGACATAATGAGGTAGCAATTTAACATAACCTAGTAAAAGATATTGCAGTAATAGTAAATAAGGCAAATTTTTGAATCAAGTTCCCTAGTTATTGATACTAGCATAGTGGAAAACATATGAAGTCCTCATTAGACACTCTAAAGCGTGGTGGAGATGAGTTGCAAGAATATTTTCAAAGCTACTGTATTTGCTGCTGAGGAAATTTCTGGGAAAAAAATTCTTTGATTCTTTGTGGTTTTACTGTCGGTCTATCTTCATCACTTCCTCGGCATGCCAAGTTTTATCACTTGCACCTTGTTGAAAGCTTTATGCAACTAATTTGAGAGCAAGTCTGCAAACAGAAAAGAGCATACAAAACACTAAAAGTACAAAGAAATGGTTGCTCAAGGCTGACAAGAGAGATATAAAAGCTCCAAAAAATGCACACATAAAAGCAGGATACATAAAAGGAGGTAAAAATTAGATGTGTCAAGTTCATACGAAAGAATAGGAACAATGAACTGTTCATGTAGAAAATATTCATTTAAATAGGCTAAGGCCACGGGATAATTGCACAATTAGTATTTGTATCCTTGAATTGGAACTTACCCATCAACAAGTGCAACAAGTCTTGGGTACAATAGCTCATCACGTAAACGATTTATCTCCGACACCGTAGAATCCATGGACTGCATGTCAACAATGTACCTTGTATGCAGATGACTTAATGCTGCTTTTGTTTTCTCTATTGCTTCAGTACTGGAAGCACCTTTCTTGAGCTTATTCAGTGAAGCTACTTTCCTCTGATATTCAAGCTTCATCTGCTCCCCTGCCTGTTGAGCATCAACCAGAAAACAACAAAGTACTTCAGCCTTGAGCACGGCTTACATTGTTATGATTGAATGTGTCGTGCATACAAAAGGAAATAGGGAAGAGATTGACAAACAATTCAGGGACAGATTAAGTTTGCAATTGCAGTTTATTACACCATGAATCTTCAGTGCACAGCATGTACTAATTATTGATAAATCACTGCACCATGAAAATTTAGTTTGTTTGCGATGTGTTTCATGGGCCTCCCTTTTCTTCAGTTTATTAACGATATTATTGAGAATGCAGAACAAGACAAGTGGTGGAATGCTTAATATTTCAAAGGTTTCCAAATAAGCCAGCCCAAGTCAAAGCTCATAAACTGCACTGTTAATAATAATGTCTACAGACATTCCATAATGAGGAAATGCCCCTCAATGATCAAACTAACTCTCTCCTGCAGTTTTTTACAAGGGATTTAGGAAGACATTTATTTAAGGTAGTACCAAAGTTAAGAAGGCAAAGTGAAAATATTCTTCTTCAGTAATGTAACTGGAAAATACCCATCAAATGGAAATGGGAACTACTTAAGACAATAATCAGGTTTCAGGGGACACACCTTTGTATTATTCAAAAAAGAATGTCATTAGGCTAGAAAAATAGCAGTGAACTTCTAGGACTAAGTACAGCAGCAGGGGGAGCGGTCCCAAATAATCAGATCATACGCAAAAAACCACTGATTTCAATAAACTACATTTTTTTCTCAATATTTCATGGAAACTAAAATGCCGAAAAAAGAGAATTGACAATTAATTAAAGAACTTATTAATATTATGAAGTGAAAGTGAGCTAACCAAGATGATCTGGTAATTATCATGAAATACCTCTAAAATTTCATTGACAAGATCTAATACTTTGGAAAAGGAGATGGCAAGGAAATTACTAGGATGACTGAAAAAAAAATATGGATAGGAGTGGAACCATTAAGATGTGTCGTAGATAAAGGTGATAACATCACAGGAAATGACTTGAAGAACATTGATTTGAGGAAATTTAAAGATCTGACAGCTCAAGCACTAGTATAAAATATGGCTTAAAAGGCAAGTGGCACAGGGACGAGAGACATTATGAAATTATCATTCATTCCTAACTATGAGAAAATTAAATGTATGCATTACAAGCAATCAAGCATTGTAAAGCGAATAGGCTGTAACATGTAATATAAGATGCAACACATGGAAATACTGGGATTTTGAAAGGTGCAAATGACAATTGCCTTGTGTCAGAGGCAGAACATTGTTCTAACAGAAGAACAAATAGGAAAATTGGCAGAAGAGCATGCTGTAAATTGGGACCATATATTTTAGCAGATATCAGGTCATATCTATCTGTTGTTTGCAATGGGGGATGCGGCTATAGCCTAGGATGGGCACATGCCACTCTTCATGTTATGATGGTTAATTATCCTAGTATTCATTTATAATGAGTATTTCTTATTTTACCCCAATAATATTATGCTACCACCCGTCCAAAATCATTTAAGGCTATAATTATAACTTACTCCCACAAGTTACCAAGAAAGCCCTTTTAAAAAAAAAAAAAAAGCAATCACAAAAGCCTTATCTTTTTTATTTTTCTTTCATTTTTTTGGCTTATCTCTTCTCTCTCATTTTCCTCTTTACTAGCTTTCTCTTTTTCTGTGACAACACTCGGTCCAATAGCGGTGAAGGTTGACAAGAAAACATAAACTACTTTCTTATTTTCTGTTTCAAAAAAAGGGAAGAGACAAAAGAAAGAAAGAAATGCAGTAATTTTACCAAACACGACGTGAAATGTCTTCTTCGTGCTATCAATTCTAGCTAAAAAGTATAAATGTTGCGAAACAGAGAATCAGGGATACTATGTAAACGCTGACATGAAAACTGTAAGTTCAGTATTTCACGAAAAAAGGATTGCATCTTTTCCCATTTTCAGATCTTAGATGACAAAAAAGGCCACAAGTGCTTTAATAGAAGAAAATGACAAGCAAGGAGTCATAGAAATGCACCTAAATCAACCTCATTGGAGATAAGGCTTCAATTGTAAAAAGCACAGAAAATGACAATCTTAACCATGATCAGTTATTACAAAAAGAAAAATAATAGGACAAAAGTTGAAAATGTAATTGAATGGAATGCTACAATGTACCTTCACTTCATCATAAAGCTTTTTCTCCCATGCTAGCATCTTATCAAGCGTCGTTGCAAGTGTTTCATGTTCTTCAGACTCAAAGTTGTCCACGCCATCATCAGCATTGGGCAAACCTTTGAAAGACCTATTCCAGGTAATGACTCGCATAACCCTTGCAGAATGATCAAAGTGTCCTATAATGAAAGATCACAGGAACAAACTGTTATCAAGAAGAACCAATAATTTGTGTAAATAAGTTACTACAATATAGTAGTACTGGAATAGTGACCAAGTTTTCCACAGGATATCCCAAACGTAAATGCTATCAGAAAAGGTCCACTGTTTTGTTGGTTGCATATCCATTTTCATTGACAAAAAAATAATGAAATGCCTATTCCTGTCATATATCATATAATAGGGCAGAAGAAAACACTAGTGCTTCATCCCATGAAACTTGGAATTCACCTACTACCACAAACAAGTTCATTCCCTTTTTTTCTTTTTCCCTTTTTTTTTTGATAAGTAAATAAGAATAGAATAATAGGGCATCAAGGAAATACCACCCATATACAAGAACTCCACAAAAAGAAGTTCAATATAGAAATATCTACAAAAGGAATCAACTCAAAAAAAGGAACTCAAACTATTGTAGTAAAAATAGACTGTGTTATTCTTTTACAAAATCAATTATCAAATTACTTAGAAGAATACCCTTCAACCTATACAACAGGGATTCAATCCAATCAAAGATGTTCTATTACATTCTGCCCAAATCAACCACATCAGACATGGGGGTGCCAACTACCAAGCCCACTTCCTACTTGACATTTTTTCTCCCCACTACCTCGACAAAACACCAACTACTTCCTTCTCAAACACCGAGTTCAACCACAAAAAGGAACAAATGAACCCCCACAACTCCCTTGAAAAGTCGCGATAAATAAGGAGATGAGCAACAAACTATCCCTCCTTGCACAAACAACACCAATTAGTTACCACAAGCTCCCTCTAGATAAAATAATCAAGAATAGGTATCTTCCCGTGCACGGCATACCAAACAAAAAACAACCACTTTCGAGGAAGTTCTCAACTTTCATGCACTCCTCCAAGAAAATTTTGCTCCAGAATATGCCAAATTTTAAACATCCCACCTCAACCCAATGTCTCATAAACATATATCATAGTCCCTCTAAGTATAATCCGCAACAAGAGCAACCTTGTCCCTAACCAGGGGAAAAAATATCTGAAAATGCCGCATCCAAAACCGCATCATCACGCCAAACATTCTACCAAAAACTTTCTCCCCGCCAAGGATCAAAATTTCATTTCGGTGCGTCGTTTCGATTAGTTTGGAAATGGAAACATTTCAAAACGTTTCGAAAATATTTCAAAAACGTTTCAAGAACTTTTCAAACGCGAAAAAATTAGAAATGCTTAGAAATATAAATTGAAATCTATGTATTAAAGAATAATAATTGATCAATTAAACACAGAGATTTATGTACTTATTCACCTAAGAGAACAAGTTTAAAAGCATAAAAATCAATGTTGTTTTATGAATTAATACTTTGTGTATAATCACATACTTTAATATTATTAAATACAAGTGTAAATTACTCTAAAAAAGTGTAAGATCCCACAAAAAATAAAGTGTAAGATTTACTTAGGTCGTAGTAATACTAATAATATTATTTTAAATAAATTAAAATACAACAATCTATAAATGTAAAAATATTTATTAAAGTTTTAAACTCTTTACAATAAAACTTGTTTAGGTATATGTGTTTCAAAGGAGACACTAAAATTTTCTACTAATATTTCGTTTCAGTCGCCTAAGAAACGGAAATGTTTCGGCTGTTTCGATAGAAACAAATGAAAATTTTGTTCCTTGCTCCTCGCTCCCTATCTCAATTCTCAAAAAAGATATGCTTGAAAATTTCATCTCAAATTTTACTGATACCCTTTCATAAACACTTGTCATAAGAGCTAGAACTTAATAGATACCCTAACCACCCCTTAAAGATCCCTATTTGCATTGAATAACCCCCCCTCCTCTCGCATCCATTCCCTTCAATAGCATGCCTCCAAAGCTCCTTTCCTATAAGGGAATTAAGGGAATCAACTTCCTGATGTCGAGATCCCCATTCTTTACAAGGGTGCAAACCATACCCCAATCCATCAACAGGTAGTTGATGCCCTCCCTTGTGCCATGCCATACAAAGTCCCTATGCAACTTCTTTACTCTACTCGTTACCAACACAAGAATAGTATGCATAGACGTATAGTAGGTCGAGAAACTAGAGAGTATTAGACTACTAGTACTCTTTAGGAGAGTTAGTCTACCCCTCCGAGATAGGTACTACTGGCACTTCCACTCCGTTAGTCTCCTCTAAAATCTTTTAGTAGTTCCCGACTGATATTGTCTTGTACGATGCTTGCAACGGTAAGCTCAAATAAAGTATGAAAAGAGCACCCACACTACAACCCAGAATACTTGCTTGCCTCTTCACGTCCATAACATACCAACTGGGATAATCTATGACTTAGCCAAGTTCACCCTAAGGCCCAAATCAACTGCAAAGCAAAGAAGAACACAATGGATGCACCCAAACTGAACAGGCTTAATGCATGCAAAGTTCATAGTGTTATTCTCATAAAGAAGGTGAGAAATAGACAAAGGAGCACCACCCAACAGATAAACCTAAAAACCTTAAAACAACCCTCCTCGCTCAGTGCTTCAGATCGGTCGATTGAAAGCCTCCATCACCACAATAAATAAAAAGGGGTATAGAGGATCCGTTGCCTCAGTTCTCTCGAAATCTAAAAGAAACCGGTCGAGGTCCCATTCACAAACACTAAAAGAGACACTAATGAAATACAAAACTTGATCCACAACCTCCGCCTATCCCCAAATCTCATCCTCTACAACAAATAAAAAAGAAAATCTCAATTCACAAAATTATAAACTTTCTCAATATCTAGTTTACAAATAATCCCAGCGATCCAACAACAAAAATTAGAATTAACACACTCGTTAGCCACCAACACAACATCAAGAATATGCCTGTCACCCACAAAGGAAAATACGACTCAAAGATTAGCGGATCAAAAACTCTCAAGTTTAGAAGCCAATACCTAGGCCAAAAGTTTATAGGTCGAGCCTATCAAACTAACATACCTAAGGTCTTTGATATCCTCTGCTTCGCCCTTTTTGGGAACTAGAGTAACAAAATAAACATTAAAACTCCTTTCAAAGGACCCATGGCTAGTGGTGTGCAACATGTGGAGTGGTAGTTGATGGATTATTGCTTCTTGTCAATAGTAGGGGAAACGTGGGTATTCTATTATTGTGGGATGCTAGGGTTGCGCTTGAGGAGCAACAGGGAGAGGGGTGCTTCTCTTTCGTCTTGCTTATCGTATTGTGTTGATGATGTGCTTTGGTGGGCGTTCATTGGAGTTACTATCTGATAGAGACTCCACCTTGGTTTCTAACATTCAGCCCGCATCCGCTCTTCAATCACTTAGAGGAGATTTGATCATCGATCTCTTCAATTCCGCGTTCAACTCCCTCACATTCCAACAGACAATTTTGATCCTTATTGATAAAAATGCAAAGAACCCCTCTTCTTATTGCCCTTCTCCCATTGAACTCCTACCCTCCCCCACGTCGTAATTTACCGAGCAATGGAGATTCTTCAATTTTTAATCAAACCTCCAGACAACACTGCCCTTCCCAATGTTTTTACGGGCTAAACTATTGCCATTTCTCATCTCAAAGGCACAAAATAAGGCCATTGCTTCCTCTTCCATGCAATTGAAAGAGACCCAATAACTTACTTCTTTGATATTTTTTTTTGCAAAACCCAAGTTGAAACCAACTTGGGGTCTCCACACATTAGGAAATCATCCAAGCTACTGGTAGGATCAAAAATTCCCAAAGGAACACAGTTTAAAGCATTAGACATGCTTGTCCATCTGATAACTCTTCAGATCCTGAACACCAGTCTTCATGCCCTACCTCTTCACCCACCGCCAAAAAGCAACAATCCAACCAAGTCTCCCTCTCAACCCCTGCTAAACTACCCTCAACCCCTATGCTACCATCTCAGGGTGGTCTAGATGCGATGAAGGCATTAGCAGCGAAGGTGGAGTGAGCAGTGGAGCAGGCTATTAGGGATATATACTGAAAGTCATACTTTTGTGTAATGAATTTTGGTATTTATTCTATTCATTAATAAAATATATCATTTCTATTTTAATGAGAATTTGTATGAACAATATTTGTACTACATTACTTATTTAATGTTAAAGCTAAAAAAGGGAAAAGAGGAAATACGATCAATTGCCGAACAAAGAGGGCCACCAACAAACGCTGGGAGACGACGACGTTGAATACCAGCTTCTCAGCAACGTGTAGCATTGCCAAACACGTCAACTGATAAGCAATCACCCCCCAGCAACAAGTAATCATCCTCCCCCTACCTGCCTGAAAGATAACCAGGACACATAGACTCCGAAATCTAAACCCAGCTCTGAGATAGACGGGCCTCCACCCACCATAACCTTCTTTCCCTTATCCATGCACAAGCTCAATGAAGGGGCTGGGCTTCTGCTGAGGACAAGCTAGCAAAACAGGTCTCAAAAGCACCACCAGCCCTTGACCCAATACTATCATTGGGCCTTCAAATCTGGCCAGACTCCTATTATTTAGAGAGTAAAGGTGACCGTGTGTCAACATCTGAAGCCCACACGTCTCTTCCCTTCGTAGCACCAAGAAGCTTTAATTCAAATCGAGCCTCTCACAAACGAGCCTCCTCGATCTCTGCTCTCCACCAACCCACACGCCCATCCACCACGCCCTACCGTCTTCTCCAACCATGAGCTTGCTCCAGCCTTTGCGACCATTGATTAAGCACTGTTATATTTCACCATTGACCCTACTCTGTCCATAGCTGACACTCAAAACAAACGCCCCCCCCACTCTAACATCAATATTCCCTCTCTCCCCAACTCACTTTAATACGAGCTCATTTCACACGGTTTCTCACCATTGTATTACCGTCGATCTCCAAGAACCCTCCACATAACTCACCAATTGCCTTGAAGACTTTGACATCCCAAAAATGAGCCAATAGGGACAACACCCTGACCCACAACTCCGTGGGCCTCATCCTTGGCCTGAAACAACTGCCTAACGAAGACCACCAGTCCAGGAGGAGCCGGTGCCCCTCCCAAAAACCCAATCCCGACTGAGAATACATGAAGCGTCCTTCAACAAATATTACAACATGAAAGTGAGAAAACTCATGCCCTATAGCGGTTGCAATAGAAGGGTACAGTATGAGCAATGTACAGTATACGGTGTATCGGTCAAATGTATAATGGGAAAGAGCAACCGAACTCAAAAAAATTTTTGCCAATCACTAGCAAACGCTAAAAAACTCATTGTTAATCACATTATCCTAATAATTACATTATAAATGTATATAATGCCTTCCAATGAACATTGCTGCCTCTAGAAACATGTTTTCTAAATAATATTATATTTCAAGTCAGCTTTAAGGCCAAACGGAGTGGAGAAGTCATTAAAAATGCTACTAGATTGTGTAGGTTATAGAAAAAAAATAAACACAAGTCAATATTTGGTTATAAAATGGTAATATCTATAGCAAGTCACTGTTGGCTAATCAGGGCATGCCATACCATACACAATCCTAACCCTCATTAATTCACGAGCTCACAATAAATCAGAATAATGCAGAGGACTATATGTGAATCTTAACTTCGTCTTCTTCATCTTCTTCTTCTTCTCCTTCTTCTTCTTTTTCATTTATTTAGTAGTTTGTTTTTGAAAATTCATAGTTTTCATTTAAACCAACAAATTACTAATATAGCTTAAGAAAATTAGGATTGACAAATAATGAATAATTAGTGTTAACGCTTAAGGACTGATATCGTAGCATGATATTGTAGAATAACAGGTGTGAAATTTATAACGCTTAAGGACTGATATAAAATCAAAAAATGATAATTAGTGTTAATGCTTAAGGACTGATATCGTAGCATGATATTGTAGAATAACAGGTGTGATATTTATGGTATCTAATAAATTTTTTCGAACCCAACCATGATTTAGACTACGTTATTATAGCTCTGTAGTAACAGAAAAGCTACATGATTGCTTCCAAAAAACAAAAAACAACACAAACATTCTGTCTAATAACATACAAAAATTGAACATTTTTGTGTTGGGAAAATATTTTCTTTCTCAATAGAATTATTAAATGTCAACTGTTATTCAAGGAAAACACTAGCATTTTGTGCCAGGCCAATTCTGAATTTACTTACCAGTGCATATAAAGTGAGTGCCTTACATAAATATTATGGACAAAAGTGAAGAAATTCATGCAATCTAATCCATTAACATGCATCATTGAGACAACCATACATGAGACTATTAATGATGCAGCAAGGAGCTTTGCAGCATCTTACCAAATTTCATTCCTTATATACAATTTTGGATCTAACTACAATGGACTTATGTGAAGAACCACCAATGCTTCAAAATCTGGACATTTCAAATTCTCGAACACTAAAAGCATATAAATATATGAGCAGAAAAAAGCCCAATACCTCGATTATCTGCAAAATTGGAATGGTAATGCAATCGATTGGCTTCGAGCATCTTTGAAACCTCATGAGCACTCTCTGATGCCTCAAGAAAACAATCGTCAAGTTCACTAAATATCTGCAATAAATTAACGCTGGAGGCACCCTTCCCCACTCGCTTCACCTCTGCAGGAACCACCTGCTTCACTTTCTTCACGGCTTTGGTCGCGGCCGGCGGTTGAGGTGGTAGCTCAACCGCCTTCTCGGCCACCTCAGCAGCCTCAACTTTCACGTTCCTCCTTCCTCCACCATCAACACCATCAATAGCTTCAGCACTCTTATCCAGTTCGTCATCCATCCTCCTTTCCATGTCCTTCCTCTCAATCCTATCCTCATCAACTTCCGCCAAGCTCGGCCCCGGCACGTTCTCCATCGGCGGAAAGAAAAAATCCCAGGTCATACCTTTTGATTCCGGAGGGGGTGGAGGCGGTGGCACCCGATCAGTTTGTGGTGGAGTTCGCGGCGGCGATGGCGGCGGTGGTAAACTCTCATTTTCGATCTCTCTGACGGAAGCACCTGTCTTACTCGCACCGCCACCGACACTCCGAGAGCTTCTGTGTTTCAAGCTGTGACTCTCGTTCTCGATTTCTTCCTCGTTCTCTTCCTCAATTATGGGATCTGATCGCTTCGCGTCGGATTTGTGCACGGAAATTTCGGGCATGCTGGCGGCGCGCTGGAGAGGAGTGGCAGGGAAGTTGGGTAGGGGAGGGGGAGGACGGATGGTCTCGTAATGGGATTGGGAGACGGAGGGGAGGGCGGGGCCGGCAGAGGCGATGAGAGGGTGTTGGACCTCGCCATGGGAGTAGTCGCTGAGGGCGGCGCCAGTGTTCTTGAGGGAGATGGCGTAGGCGGAATGGGCTGCCGCGAAGGCGTTCCGCGCCGACACGGCATCCTTCATGAGCTTCCTTCGCTCCTTGCATCGAGTCACCGATTCCTCATTCTCGATCTTTGATTGCGTGCATCCCATTGGGGATCACAACGGCGGCGGTGCTCCTGCTACTGGAAACGGTTGATTCTGATCAATTCGGGATCTCATCAATCAAGAAGAAAGTCTTATACAAATCTAGAGAAACTGAAAAGAGAAATAGAGAATTCATATTTGGATCAGTATCGGATGGCGATCTATACACAGAGTACACCAAGATAGAGAGTTCGGTTTTCTTTTTCCCACTTGTGGAAGAGAAGGCAGGGGAGAAGTGATCTTTTAATTCTTTTGAAGCCAAATCAAGTTTCTCTTACAGAAACTCTAGAAAATACATAATTAATTTAGGGTTAATTAATTACTGGTTGTTTTTTTCAAAGGTTTATACAAGAATCAGTCGTAATTTTAAAAATTTTTAAATTAAAATTCTACTTTTTAAATGAGAAATATTCTTATGAAATTTTATTTTCAAATATTTTCCTTTACACGGCCCATCTTCTTCTTTTACTCTCTCTTTACAGGTTTTTTCTCCTTCTTCTTCTTCATCGTCACTTCTTCTCACATGCACATCACTAACTCATCTTTTTCTTTCGCCAAAATTTCTTTGCTTTTCACTACATATTTAACTAAAAACTTTCTCAATATAAGTTTTTTTTTTTCAAAATAAGAGAATTTCTCTATTAGAATTTTTCTTTCGATACCAAGAAATTTTTCAGTTGAAATTATTTAGTTATTTTGTGTTCAAACAGAATTTAAAGGCATATTAAGTACAATAATATAAAATAAAACTTAATTTTAAAAAAATTAAGATAAAACTAATTTTTCTATAAATTTTATATAAATGATCCCTATTTAAAAACTCCATAAATTAACGCATACTTAATTATTGTGAACTCTACATTGAAAGTATTTGATTTGGTTTAAATTAAAATTTTATAAATTATAAATTAAAAAATATGATCAAGATTTAAAGTAAAAGTTATAAGTTGTTTAAAGTTAAAAATTTATAATTTTAAATAATAAATTTTTTATTATTTAATTTAAAATCAAAAACTATAAACAAAAAATTATAAGAACATTTGTTCAGCTTTCTTTTTCCTTTTTGTTTTTTACCAAATTATAAACTAAAAATTATACTTTACGCTATGAAAAAAAGCGTAAATAGGAATATTTGTCTCTATTTATTTTTTAACTTCTAACTTATAATTCAATAAAGAGTTTAAAGAAATTCAGTGTGTTTATGCATTTTTATTTATAGTTTATAATTTTAAATTAATCAAAACAAATTCAACTATTTTAAGTTATAAGTTTATAAATTTAATAAAAATATTTGCTTCTACTTAAAATCATAATCGTATATTTTAATTATAATTTAAAATTTTATAATTTTAACAACAATAAATATTTTTATTAAGTGTTTGTATAAAACTTATTATATTTATAAATATATTATAATTTAACTATAATCTACATCATAAAACAGCTCATGTTTTTTAAATGTTCTAGAGACAAATTATTTTTAAAAATTGAGATTTATTATACCACTCTAATTATACGGCTCAAATTATCATACATCTTCTCATTTAAAGAAGTTAGTTTAAAAATATATAATATCTCTCTTCATTTAATGCCTTTTCTCTCTTTATTTTTTACTCTTCAAAAAATATCATATCAATTCACAAAAAATATAACTTCAAAATGCTTTATAGTTTTGAAACTTTTTAATGTTTTGAAATTTTTTTTTAAAAAATAAAATAAAATTTTTAATAATTTTTTTTCTTTCTAAAAAATGAATTTATTTTATTAAAAAGTATTGTTTTGGTTACATTTGATAGAAAATTATTACATTAGTTCTTTTTAATATAAAAATGTTTCAAATTTTTTTACAAAAACTAATTTCTATTTTTTTTAGAAAATATTTTTTTCCCATATGAAAACTAAAAATTAAAATTGTTATTTTTTTCATCAGAAAATTAAAAATTAAAAATATTATTTTGGTTACTTTTGATAGAAATTTGATTTTGAATACATTTTTTATTAACAAAAAGCAACTATTTTATTTATAAAAATAAAATATTAGAGAGGTTTTGTGAACTTTATAATTTATTCTATATAATGTAGAATTTTTATTTTTAGAGTGTGCATATTATAATTGTATAGTATTGCATTATACATATAGAGAAATACTAAGTTATGTAAATCACATTTCAT
This sequence comes from Heliamphora exappendiculata, assembly GCA_034768845.1. Classification (NCBI taxonomy): domain Eukaryota; kingdom Viridiplantae; phylum Streptophyta; class Magnoliopsida; order Ericales; family Sarraceniaceae; genus Heliamphora; species Heliamphora exappendiculata. The sequence goes on along the minus strand of JAOTRH010000016.1, from coordinate 6,087,206 downwards.
GTATATTTAATGTTTGTCTTTTGTTTATTTATTTATTTTGTGAGGGACTTGAATTAAATTATTTTAATAAAAAAAATTATTGTGAAAACTTGATTGGTTGATGGATTGACTTATAAGGAGGTTATGAATATTTTCTAATTTAATCTTTAAACTCTATAAATGTATGAATTTTTTTTATTTCATTCTTAAATCTTGAACATTTTAATTATAATAATAATTATTTTAAAATTTTAATAATTTATTTAATTTATTTTTTATTTTAATATTTTATTTTTTTACTAATCATATTTTATATGCATGAGAGTGCGATAACCCTTTAATAATTTAGTATAAAAAATTAATTCGAAAGTATTTTTTAGAGGTATAGGTTATAATTAGAAAATATTGTATTAAAATATTAGTTTTGATCAATCTATATTACAAAATAGACCAGTCTTATGACACGTCATATTTTTTATCTAATTGTTGAAATTGTCTAAACTTATATCTAACGACAATAAGTATCATTTTAAAAAAATATCATCATTCTCCTTATTTAATATAGTTAATTTGAAAAATTACCACCTCTTTCCTCACTCAATACCATTTATCTCCTAGAAAAATATCATATCTTCTCACAAAAAATTATTTTTTTATTAAAAAAATATTATTTTGGTTACGCATGATATAAATTTATTGAATTAATTCTTTTTTATTATAAAAAAATTTATATTATGTATCAATTTAAAATGTATCATTTTTTTATAAAAGTTGATTACTATTTTTGTGAAAAATTATTTTATTACTATTTGAAAACTAAAAGTTTAAATTATTATTTTGGTTACCTTTAATAGAAACTTAGTTTGAATATTTTTTTATTTATAAAAAAACTTTTAAGGAGTTATTAGAACTTTATAATTTATTCTACATAGTGTATGATTTCTTTCTTTTTTTTTAGAGTATGAAAATTATAATTATATAAAAATTTATTGTATTATACATGTGGAGAAAAGTAAAGTTATATGAACTACGTGATATTTCATCTCTTTGCAAATTCTACATAATAGAAGAATTTAATTATAATAATAATTGTTTTAAAATTTTGATAATTTATTTAATTTATTTTTTATTTTAATATATTTTTTTTTTATTAATCACATTTCATGTACATGAGAGTACAAGAGGCATTTAATAATTAAATAGAAAAAATTAATTCAAAAGTACTTTTTAGAGGTATGAATTATAGTTATAAAACATTTTATTAAAAAATTTTAATCAATTTTATTATTAAAAAAATTGTACATAATTTTTATTTTTTTATGTAAATTTTTATTGATTAGATTGTTTATTTTTAATAATTAATTACAAATATTTTAAAAAGTAACTATTTTTAAAAAAATTAAATGATTTAGAAGTGCTTTAGACACGAGTTATCCTAATTACATTAAATGATGCAACATTCACGTTGGTCGTCGGTTTGTTTTTCACTTTTTCTTCTCTTTTTCTTGCGCAGAGAATCAGAAATTGCGACGGTGTCGTAGCAGTTGTAAAAGGCCTACTGCGTCGTCGTATTATTGTTCTTATCTACCTTGGAGGGCAAAAGAGAAAAAGGGAAAAGGCAAAAGGAAGATTTGATAAGAATGAAGAATGAAGAATGAAGAATGAATCCATCAGCAAAAGGCAAAAGAGTTAGCCTGCATGTTTGGCTTTGTCATATATTTACTTTTCTACTTTTTTATTGAAAATACTAAATTTTCAAAACCTGGTTTTTAAAAAAATATATATATATATATATATATATATTTTAACTTTCAAGCTTATTTGGGATGAAAATAGATTTTGTTTTTAAAATGTCTAATTGGTCTCTATTTTTTTATTTTCAAACTTGTTTGAGATATTAATAATTTTTTATTTATTTTTTGAGAAGAGGGTAGAGATTTTTGTTAAGAACCTTATTGCTATTTCGTGTAATAATTTTTAATAGATCATATGATTAATTTTAAATAAATTATTGTACACTTATCTTCAAAGCCTATCCAAAACGACTTGAAGGACTTCACCATTTTCTTTTAAAAATTAACCTTTAAAATGCTCTATGTCCATTTCCACTTTCACTCTTTTGTGGGCTAATTCCGCACTTATATTTTCCTTAGAAAAGAAGATAAAAAGGCAAATAAGCTTTTTTTTCCTCTTGTCAAATTACTAATCTCAAAAGTGGATTTTTTAAAAATAAAAACAAAAGAAAGAAAATCTAGATACACCCCACCGCCTTTTATTTATACATTAAAATACAAAAGAGGGGTTAAGCCCTTCTTTATTTTGTTATTGTTAAATTTCTGACAAATATGAAAAAATTTGACAGTTCAGTGGTTCACTGTCTCAATATAAACTCTTTACCCGATAGTTAGCGGTTCGAGTCCCCTCTCCCCCTTCCCCCTTCTCTCTTCCCTCCTTTTCCCGCTACCCCTGTACTCCTGATAAAAAATAATAATTTTCAACAAATATGACCCATCTCATTTGCACTTTGATGATTGAAATCCTTCATTTTATAATTTTTAGTGTGCAAATTATTCATACAAAAAATTAATTCATATAATATTGTTAAGTATTTAAAAAAATTTATATTTGTTGGAAAGAATAAACAAAAATTATTTATTATTTTTTAATTTGTTTTAAGTTCTTACGAATAGTCAATGAATTTTATTTTTGCATGAATGTGTAAGAGATTAAGCTTCTCTCTTTTTTGTTGCCGTCCATTTTCCTTTATTTTTTTGAGTGTGATTCAACTTGATCATACTTTGATGATTTTTCACTTTGTAACACTCAAATAAGGTACATAACATTGTTAAATAAAATAAAATGAAAAAGAAAAAACAGAACATTCTAAATATGTTTAAAAATAAGTTAGATTTTCTAAAGCAGATAACTAATGATAACTAATGATGCACTTTGGCTTCTACCTGCAAATTACCAACTTTGAACTTAAAATTTCTTCAAATACACTCATTTTATGTTTTTATTTGGCAAATTTATAATAATATCTTTGATAATTATGTAAAGTTATATTAAGATTTATGCTTGAGTATCATTATAAAGACATTTTTGTAATTTCATACATAATAAAAACAGAACATTCTAAATATGTTTAAAAATAAGTTAGATTATCTAAAGCAGATTTTTCACTTTGTAACACTCAAAAAAGGTATACATAGCATTGTTAAATAAAATAAAATGAAAAAGACAAAACAGAGCATTCTAAATATGTTTAAAAATATGTTAGATTTTCTAAAGCAGATAACTAATGATAACTAATGATGTACTTTGGCTTCTCTACCTGCAAATTACCAACTTTGGACTTGAAATTTCTTCAAATACACTCATTTTATGTTTTTATTTGGCAAATTTATGATAATATCTTTTATAATATGTAAAACTATATTAAGATTTATGCATGAGTATCATTATAAAGAGATTTTTGTAATTTCATACATATTAAAAACAACAATAAACTATGAGTAGTCAAAATTTTAATTTTTGTCTCTTGTTTATATTTGATCAGTCATCCATTGTCAATTGTGTGTGCAATATATGCACAGCTCATCATTTCTTCTTCTATTCTTCTAAAGGCAATGGGTATTAGATGAGCTATGTGTTTATTACAGCTAAATTAAGACTTTAAAAAATATTACTAAAAACAAAAATAAAAAGCAACAAGATATAACAGAGAAAGCAGTGATGATTTATAAGAACGGAAGATTAGGCAGCGTTTGAAATAATTGTTTATTTACTTATTTTATGTAATTTATTTGTCTTTAATAAATTTTTTTTATCGTTTAATCAAACTATTATAATTTTAATTCATCTCATTGAGACAAATCGAAAAAGTAATTTTTTTTATCAATAAACAAAAAAAAAGTTCAAAAGAGACAAAAATAAGCCAAATAAGCCAAATTTATGTTGTTTATTTTCTTCTTTAGTGAACTTTTTTTATTTTCCGATAAAGTTTTTTTACTTTTCCTATTCATCACTTCATCTCATCGAAACAATTAGGAAAAGTAAAAATTTAGTCAAAAGATAAAAAAAAATTTCATAAAAGACAAAAAATAAGCAAAAGTTGAGCACTTCAGCCCAAACAGAGCATATATCAAGATGCGGAAGATAGTAAGCGTTTCCTCTTATCATACTTAATCTGCCAAATCTCAACATCATCTCCTCTGTCGTACTCTCTCACGTACTGCGGAATCTGTGTAAGATCAATGCACTTGCCCACAAAGCAGGGCCAATATCTATTCTGAAGGTCCTCGCATTCTGCATCATGCATTGCCCAAAGCACATTAAAAGCTCAAATCCAAGAACAGCTCACAAGAGATTTTTTCTAATTTAAAAAAATAAATAAATAAACAGCAGGATTTACCTCCATCATCCCTCAAATAACTTCGGAAGTGTGAATACCCATTTGCAACAACGTCAAGATCATCAAGAGTGAAGTTGAAACGCTTTTCTAGCGCCACATACGCCACCTGAAATAGAGAATTGAAACATTTTTTAAAATTGTCATTAGGAGGGTGTTTGATGAAATGGAAATTATGTACTTATAAATTGTAGTTGAAAAGATATGATTAGAACTTTAAGCAAAAATTTTAAACGTTTGTTACAGTTATAAACTTATAGTTCAAGCTGTAGAATTGAGTGTATTAATTTGTAATCAGAAATTATATGCAAAAAGTTAAAAGCATACATGCTTGAATTTTTCTAATTTTTGACAAGGTATAAGTTAAAGAACTACAAAATAATTTATAACAAACACTCCCTACAAACTTCATAGGATTTTTGTCGCTCTTTTTCTTCTTATGACAACATCAATAAAGCAGTAGGCGACACCACTCCTACAAGGATGACTCAGAGCGAGGACTTACACAACCTATCAAACACAGAAGATTGTGTGTCTGTGAATGACTGTAAAACTGTGGGGAATCGATTTGAATTTCCAAAGAGAAGACGGTGGGGAAATGAAACAACAACACGTCATAGGTTCTTGACTTCATTTGGAGGGGAGGAAGCCATCTAGATGCCTTGATAAGGCATCGCAGATCAATTCCAAAATATCAATTGGATAATGCTACCCTCCTCAAAGATGTCATGACCTAATCTAGTTATATCTTCAGAATTGCATTAGATCAAGAGGGAAGAAGGACCCCAGATGAATACTTGAAGTCTTGAACCCAGATGGCACAGCCTTTTTATCTCTGAGATATCCCTCAAGACTCATCTACCGGGTCATCCGAAATTAGGCAATAGCATGGATGAATTATTATAGGCCTAGGTGTGGATTTAGTTGTAGAGACTTGGGTACATGTTTATTTTATTTTTTATATTTTCGGTAAGAAAAGAGACCAAAATAAATTTGGGCATGAGGGCTATTAAATTTTTGTTCGTTAAAAGTTGAATTAATAATATGTGAATGTGAAATTAAAGTACACGATGATAAATGATATTATTATGGTTGTGTTAGTAGAAAGATTCAAATTTTAAAATGTGAACAAAGTTGGAGGATTGAGTAAAAATTTAAGTAAATTTCGAAGAATTCAGTTCGGGGGTCACCGCTCGAGCGGTGGGGGTCCGCTCGAGCGGACTATCGGGAAAAGCTCAGACAATTCTAGAACATTGGAGAAAAGTTGGGAGTATATATATATATATTGAGAAAGAGCCCTCCATCCCACGTCTCTCATTTTCTCTTCTCCTTCTCTTCTTCTTTTTAGTGAGAGAAATCCAAACCCCATAAGAAACCCTAACCCTCTACCATGAAAATTGAAGGATTAAAGTTAAATCAAGAGCAACTAAGGATGAAAATCAAGCTTTGGAGCAAGGAGGTGGGAGATAAAGCAACAAAGAGCCAAGATCTCTCAAGATCCAAGCCCTAGGAGGGAGAAATTTCAGGAATAACAAGCTTTTGAGCAAACCCGAGGTAGGATCTAAATTTTCTCGTATGTTTGCTAAGATTTGGGTTGATATTTTGTTTCCATGCACAAAACTTGAGTTGATTTCAAGCTTAATGGATAGATTAATTGGTTTGTGGGTGTATTGTGTTGGGTTTGATGGGAATGAGGTTTTTGAGAAAGGATTAACCTTGATTTTGAGATATTACTACACAAATGGGGTTTATGAGACATGAATCCTATGTTTTTGGGTTGAAAATTAAGATTTGAAACGTGTTTGATGATGATTTAAGGGTGTTTAATGATGATTTAAGGGTATTGGAGGTAGAAACACAAAACAGGGGAAAATCTGAGGTTTTCTCGGGCGACAGCGCGCTCGACTGGAGCCCTGTCCGCTCGAGCGCTCACATGGCAGAAAGTTGGGCGCTCGAGCACCCGACGTCCGCTCAAGCGGACTGACTGCGCAGAGCCAACTTTGTTTGATCATATCTCCCTCATTCGAACTCCGAGTTGAGTCATTCTTGTACTCAAATCGAAACCCCGGAAGTCCTCTTTTCAACAAGACTACTCTCACAAAAAAATTCTTTTTGTAAAAAAAGTTATGATCAAATTAGTGAGGGTATGTCAAAATTTTAAAACCATTTTGCACCCGTTTTAAGCCAAATGTTTTGGAATAACGTATTTTCATTAATGTTGGCCCTTTTTACTAAATTTCTAATTTCTTGAGCTAATGGCACACCTATATATTTATCTAGATTGAGTTGAGAGGCACGCATAGATCCTATTGGTTGGGCTTTCCATTACGATAAAAGTAGGTTTCAAATTTATACGTATATATATACATGGTGGGTATTTCCTTTTAAAATAATGCGATCTTTTGCTATCAATCTTGCGTTATTGGTACTTGGTGACATTGAAGTGACGATGTGAACTATGAGAAACTATATAATGAAATTATTGTCTTGAATTGAAAACCTATGGTTAAATGTGGGATATGCATAATGAGGGGCTGCGGTCGCGCGGTGAAAGCCCGCAAACGTTCATGCATAATGAAGGGCTGCGGTCCTGCGGTGAAAGCCTGCGAAGATTTACATTCAAAGGTTAAATGTGAAAATTGAGTACTTGATTTTAATGAACCGTGTGGATTGATGTGAATTAAGTTGGCATGGCGGGTCCGCGGTGAAAGACCGAAAACTTGCGCAAGATGAAGACCACGTGCTCACGGGTTAGCCCCCTAAACGTGGTATTGTGTCGTAGTGAGTTATAGAGCTACCTATTACCCAATGATTTTGCGTAGCCTATTGGGATTAATAGGGTGGGATTTCTATAAATTGCACCCGACGACGGTTCATTAAAGATAATAAGGTTTTGTGAAAATCGGAAAATAAAATGAGTAATTTATGGATGAAAAAACAAACGGATAAATGGAGACTAATTTGTGTGCGTGGGTGTGTGTGTTAAAAAGAATAAATGTCTTGGTGAAAATGTGCATTTTTATTTCGATTACACCCATCACACCTCACAAATCATGCATTAGATATGAGTTAAATGTCTTGGTGAAAATGTGCATTTTTATTTTGATTACACCCATCACACCTCACAAATCATGCATTAGATATGAGTTAATGTTTATCCTACGAGTTTCGGCTCATGTATATATATCCAACACATTTCAGGTTCCGAATAGCGAGGTGACACCAAAGTTGTGGGAGGTTTTGGGAAGGGCTAGTAGATGGAGCTATAATGTCATTTGTTATTTTTGTTCTTATTGTACATTAGATAAGAAAGTGATGTAATGAAAAAGGATAGTTAATGTGTTATGTACTCTAAACATTGTGGTAAACAAGAAAATATAATTCTGAAACTTGATTCGTTCAGTTAAATCTTTTGTATGATGTGTATAATATTTTCTTAATTCTTGGGCATTACTTTTGGATGTGATTTATATATAATGAATCTTAGGGGTTGATTCACGGACCCGAGCTTGGGTTGTGACAAATGGTATTAGAGTTCTAAGTTCGAATACCTAGGATCCGTGGGGGGTAACTATGACCATAGTATGTGACCTGTTTGTCGAGGTTAGGCACCACTACACAGCATGAGTTGTGTGCTTGCATGGGTTTGCAATTGAATTGTGTTGTACATGTTACGTGTTTATATGAGCATGGAAGGTTGAGTCTTAGGGTGATGTGGCATGTCATATGGCGCCCGATCAACTATTTTGGAGTTCGAAATAGAAAAGCATTTGGCCGACAATCTTTCTATAAGAAATCTGAACTAGTTGTCCGGATTGTCGCATTGCTCTGGGGCTTTCCCTCGGTATGTGAATATGTGTTGATGCGATGTGACTAGGTGTTGGGTAATGTATATCTTGGCATTAGGAGGTTAAGTTGAGTTTAATCCAGTGGGGTGTTGTGATGCACTTGTTGTAAAGGTTATGCCCGTAGGGCTAAGGTGAGTTGTAGTTTGGAAGGTGATGTAGATTGTGGAAGTGCAACCCGGTGGTTAGAAATTATGGTGGGTGTAAACTCGTGAGATGAACATTGATTGTTTGGAGTGTGGTGTACCCAGGAGAGTAGGGAGGGCGACCGTAGTTAGTTGTTTGCTATGTCATGAGCTACCAATAGTTTAATGAGCACGTATGGTGGATTGTTTGAAACCCCTTGGAGGTTGTTTGTTATGCATGGATATGAGGTGTGATTTTAGACGCGTTAAGGATTATATACGTCATGAACCGTGCTATGTCTTGAGCCGTGTACCCCAAGATTGGGTACAGACGGGAGCACAGTGGACGAGAACATAGTGGACGGAAGCGTACTAATCTCCGGCCTAAAGTGTGTTAGAAAGTTTGTGCTTAGACATGTGGTTGGGAATGTCCCTTACCCAGACAGGTATTATTAATAACCACTGTGGTATTTTGTGATTTTGAAGGTCAGATTGATGACCCTTGTGTTTTTCTTATAACGTGGTGCTAAGATGTGTTTCTTAATAAAAGTTAATAGCGTATGTGGAAAGAGTGTATGGAATAAAGGTGATATCGACAGGTTAGTTGTTGAGTGATGTGCATGTACGTAAGAGGAGATGCATATGGAAAGTAGTTGTAAGGTGATGAATGAAGATTCGAGGCTGTTTGGGAAGTTTCACGGAGAAGGGTTTTGTGACTTGGGTCTTCATTCTCAAGAGTATGAGATTATGTGGAATGTATGGTGATAAACGAGATAAGTGGTTCTAGTTAAACGTTTTATAATTTCCGGAGTTGCGAGCTTAAGACTGTAGCATAGTTTTTCCTATTTGTTTGCTTGTTAGTATGATATGACCTGTAAGTAGATTTGCTTAAGTGATGCAAATATTAGTGGTGTTATCTTACCCTTAGGGGCGAGGGATATGATTGTGCCGTTTGGTTTATAATCGGTAGGCAGGGTTCGTTTTGTTCGTGTTGCGTATGGTTACTAGCAGGTTCAGATAGTGATGTGCCGGTGGTACTTATGTGGTGATATAAAAGATGGGTGTTTTCGGCTGAATGTTTATGTTTTTGGTGAGTGTACTGGAGTCGTGAGTTCGAGATTGTGGTGTGGTTTTACTTACCCGTTTGGTTGTTACCTCTCTGTTGAGAATTGAGCGATATGACGCGACCTTATAAAGAGATGTCATATAATGATGCGAGTATATGTGATGTTGTCTTTGGTGATTAATCGATGAGGGTCTGGTGGGCGCGTGCGATATATCGTTGGAATGTGAAGGAGTGAACGATAGTTAGTGTGTTTGAGTAGAGATCTAAGTGTTAAGAGCCTAGAGCTGATTCGTTGTCTTCCCAGTGGGAAAGATGATTTGTGGGTGGTTGAATAGTGTGATTATCCTTCCTTGGTGAGAATTAAATGTTGTGACATATAAGTGTGAGCCCGTTTGCCCGTGATTCCTTGGAGAACCCGTTTGTTTTACCCAATAAACCCGAGCGTTTGGGTGATGTCTCTGAAGATGTAGTTTGGTTGGTATGGAATGTCGATAGTTTTGGTTCTCATTGAGTGAGATCCCTAAGGAAATTTAGCGATTGAGTTATTTATGTGATGAGATTCTCGAATATCAGTTTTGTGATATTCCTATGAGGATGTAGGACCATGGTTTAGTTGTTGCCCTCATAATTAGGAGACCGCGTTCGGAAACGTGTTGGAGGTATGTGGTTTAAAAAGAACGTAAAAAGGGTTCGATGATGTGGATGGCCTAGTTCTGAGATGACGTGTCTTGAGTATGGTATGTATGGAGATTGTTTATATTCGACTACAGGTTCACAAATGGGTATGTTGATGTTTGCTCAGGAAAAACGAAGTGTGGAATAATAAAGTTTAGTAGTATACCGTGTGGCTTGGATGGCCTGGGGTGATAAGTGAAAAACTGTGGGTTAAGATGTCTGTAATAGATGCATACCTAGAAGTGAGAGCGCGGGAAGCGTCTGCGTGATCGCGGAAGTTATTATTAACATCGAATGAAAGGTTTCAGGGATTGATTTTCTTTTGTTTGGTGTCATGCGCTTTCCACGTAAGTTGCTTGGACAGCGAGCTTAAGGCCGTGGCATGACTAAAATTTGCTTAGTGGAAGATAGGTCAGTGAAGCGTAACCTTGTGAAGTGAGGCCCTGGTGCAATGGGAAGGTGGCTTTGTGTCTTTGTGTATGACTGGTGACGAGATTGTAGTCCTATGAGATGTGTTGAACGAGGTATGAGGATTGATAGTGCTCATGTGAATGTGAGGGAAGTCTGAGAGTTAAAAACTTAGTATAACGGATGATCTGGGTATCATGATTGGGATCGACGGTAGTTGCGTGACTATGGTCGCGGTGGTCTTAAGGTGAGGTTTACAAGGCTCGTTGGAAGCCAAGTGTTAATGGGTATTAGGAATACGTTGAGGTTGAGTCGTGCTTTCTAGTTGTTTTGGGAAGATGGAAGTCTCAGTGGACTGGTGTTCGTGTTGTGACCCGTGAGTTTGTACCTAGGAAATGGGTATTAGCAGAATCGGGCGATTGGAAGATTGAGTTCCACGTGGATTTTCTGAGTGGGGTTTGTTTGTTTTCTAAACGAATGTAAGTGGGTAGGGTTGTGTTTCCTGTGAGATCGAATTAGTAGACTAGGAATGTTTGTCTTGTGGATAAAGAAATTAGTGTTGAGGCATGGAGTTCTATCTACAATGATTACCTGAGAATTGTTAACCGTTGTATGCTGCTCGTTCTAGGTTATGTGGGTATGGTTGCACCTCTAGTTCTTGGAACCTTGTGACTGAGATATTCACGTGATGTGTTTCTGATATGCTCTTGTGAGTTGGGGTTCGTGTTCAATTTGGAGCCTTGGATTACTCTAGATTCCTAGAATGCGAAGAATGGTACGACCATTTGAAAGAAAGATGCGAATGTAGGTGATAACGTGGATGAGTGGAGTAATAAATTTACGAAAGACCAATAATTAAACGGTTTGGGGCGTTATAGATTTGAGAGGCCAATGGATATGTGTATGGGGTCATGAAGGAGGATGTGATTCAGTTTATATAGGTAAGTGTCTACCTATGAGACGTTTGATTCATGCGACATGCACAATCCTAGTGGCTCATGAAGTTCTAATAGCAGTGTTGGTTTCGTTTTAATGGTTGAAAGACTAAAGTGATGTAGTGCAAGCAGTGATATAATTTTAAGTTGTGGTGGTTAGTTGGCTATAAAGGCATGAGCGATTTTGGGGGTAATATACGTAACCGAAGTGACCAATGTCCGAATTTGGCAACATGTGTTTGGGTTGGAGGAGTAGTCCTCGGTTTACAGCTGTGAATTTGGCTGTGAGTTGACGAAGATGGGAGAACCTTAACAGTAGTAAGACCTATGACGTATAATGCTATAGTTGAGAATGTTTGGTCTTTAGGAGTGTGTATGTGATGTGATATGGTGATCATGGATGGATAGTCAGTAGTCAATAAGGGTGTGGTTGATTCTAGCTCTGGTGTTAATTCCGGGTATGAATTGGTATTGTGTTAAACGATGAACCGTTTAAGATTGATCAAACCCAATATGAGTAAAATTCGCTAAATATGAATAATTCTCCTAATTGTGAAATAATGGTGTTCAGAAATAAAGCCTAGTGGTAGTGTGACAATTTTGGGAATAGAGGCGTGTTAGCATCCTTGAGTTATATCGTTTCGAAAGAACAATCAGGATTATGGACTAAGAAGGATGTTACGTAGTTCGAACGACTTCGTATAATGCTATAGTTGAGACTGGTTGGTCTTTGGGAGTGTGTATGTGATGTGATATGGTGATCATGGATGGATAGTCAGTAGTCAATAAGGGTGTGGTTGATTATAGCTCTGGTGTTAATTCCGGGTATGAATTGGTATTGTGTTAAACGATGAACCGTTTAAGATTGATCAAACCCAATATGAGTAAAATTCGCTAAATATGAATAATTCTCCTAATTGTGAAATAATGGTGTTAAGAAATAAAGCCTAGTGGTAGTGTGACAATTTCGGGAATAGAGGCGTGTTCGCATCCTTGAGTTATATCGTTTCGAAAGAGCAATCAGGATTATGGACTAAGAAGGATGTTACGTAGTTCGAACGACTAGTGAAGTATGAGAACAGATATTAAGACTGGAGGAAGGTTTGGTGTGACTGAAGACGAATTTCGGGGACGAAATTCCCAAAGGGGGAAAAGTTGTAGAGACCCGGTACATGTTTATTTTATTTTTTATATTTTCGGTAAGAAAAGAGACCAAAATAAATTTGGACATGAGGGCTATTAAATTTTTGTTCGTTAAAGGTTGAATTAATAATATGTAAAGGTGAAATTAAAGTACACGGTGATAAATGATATTATTATGGTTGTGTTAGTGGAAAGATTCAAATTTTAAAATGTGAACAAAGTTGGAGGATTGAGTGAAAATTTAAGTAAATTTCGAAAAATTCAGTTCAGGGGTCACCGCTCGAGCAGTAGGGGTCCGCTCGAGCGGACTATTAGGAAAAGCTCGGACAATTCTAGAACATTGGAAAAATGCTGGGAGTATATATATATATATATATATATATATTGAGAAAGAGCCCTCCAGCCCACGTCTCCCATTTTCTCTTCTCCTCCTCTTCTTCATTTTAGTGAAAGAAACCCAAACCCCATAAGAAACCCTAACCCTCTACCATGGAAATTGAAGGATTAAAGCTAAATCGAGAGCAACTAAGGATGAAAATCAAGCTTTGGAGCGAGGAGATGGGAGATAAAGCACCAAGGAGCCAAGATCTCTCAAGATCTAAGCCCTAGGAGGGAGAAATTTGAGGAATATCAAGATTTTGAGCAAATCCAATGTAGGATCTAGATTTTCTCGTATGTTTGCTAAGATTTGGATTGATATTTTGTTTCCATGCATAAAAATTGAGTTGATTTCAAGCTTGATGGATAGATTAATTGGTTTATCGGTGTATTGCGTTGGGTTTGATGGGAATGAGGTTTTTGTGAAAGGATTAACCTTGATTTTGAGATATTACTACACAAATGGGGTTTATGAGACATGAATCCTATGTTTTTTGGTTGAAAATTAAGATTTGAAACGTGTTTGATGATAATTTAAGGGTGTTTGATGATGATTTAAGGGTATTGGAGGTAGAAACACAAAACATGGGAAAATTTGAGGTTTTCTCAGGCGACAGCGCACTCGAGCGGAGCCCTGTCCGCTCGAGCTCGAGCGCTCACATGGCAGAAGGTTGGGCACTCGAGCGCCCGACGTCCGCTTGAGCGGACTAACTGCGTAGAGCCAACTTTGTTTGATCATATCTCCCTCATTCGGACTCCGAATTGGGTCGATCTTGTACTCAAATCGAAACCCCGAAGGTCCTCTTTCTAACAAGACTACTCTCACAAAAAAATTATTTTTGTAGAAAAAGTTATGATCAAATTAGTGAGGGTATGTCAAAATTTTAAAACCATTTTTTACTCGTTTTTAGCCAAATGTTTTGGAATAACGTATTTTCATTAATGTTGGCCCTTTTTACTAAATTTCTAATTCCTTGAGCTAATGGAACACCTATATATTTATCTAGATTGAGCTGAGAGGCACGCATAGATCCTATTGGTTGGGCTTTCCATTACGATAAAAGTGGGTTTCAAATTTATAGGTATATATATACATGGTGGGTATTTCCTTTTAAAATAATGTGATCTTTTGCTATCAATCTTGCGTTATTGGTACTTGGTGACATTGAAGTGACGATGTGAACTATGAGAAACTATATAATGAAATTATTGTCTTGAATTGAAAACCTATGGTTGAATGTGGGATATGCATAATGAGGGGATGCGGTTCCGCGGTGAAAGCCCGCAAAGGTTCATGCATAATGAGGGGCTGCGGTCCTGCGGTGAAAGCCCGCGAAGATTTACATTCAAAGGTTAAATGTGAAAATTGAGCACTTGATTTTAATGAACCGTGTGGATTAATGTGAATTAAGTTGGCCTAGCGGGTCCGCGGTGAAAGACCGAAAACTTGCACAAGATGAAAACCACGTGCTCACGGGTTAGCCCCCGAAACGTGGTGTTGTGTCGTGGTGAGTTATAGAGCTACCTATTACCCAATGACTTCGCGTAGCCTATTGGGATTAATAGGGTGGGATTTCTATAAACTGCATCCGACAACGATTCATTAAAGATAATAAGGTTTTGTGAAAATCGGAAAATAAAATGAGTAATTTATGGATGGAAAAACAAACGGATAAATGGAGACTAATTTGTGTGCGTGGGTGTGTGTGTGTTAAAAAGAATAAATGACTTTGTGAAAATGTGCATTTTTATTTCGATTACACCAATCACACTTCACAAATCATGCATTAGATATAAGTTAATGTTTATCCTACGAGTTTCGGCTCATGTATATATGTCCAACACATTTCAGGTTCCAAAGAGCGAGATGACACCAAAGTTGTGGGAGATTTTGGGAAGGGCCAGTAGATGGAGCTATAATGTCATTTGTTATTTTTGTTCTTATTGTACATTAGATAAGAAAGTGATGTAATGAAAAATGATAGTTAATGTGGTACGTACTCTAAGCATTGTGGTAAACAAGGAAATATAATTCTGAAACTTGATTCGTTCAGTTAAATCTTTTGTATGATGTGTATAATATTTTCTTAATTCTTGGGCATTACTTTTGGATGTGATTTATATATAATGAATTTTGGGAGTTGGTTCACGGACCCGGGCTTGGGTTGTGACAGTTTTTCTCTATAATCTCTATTGCTTCCCATTCTACTTTTCTATCTGTACCTTTTCTGGTCTCTTCACCATTAGCGTCTCTAAAGTATTGAAGAATGCATCGGTCAGGTCGTCACTATAAATTACATCTGCAGCTACAATCAGAGAAGCTCTCTGAAGCTCTTCAACTTCTGCAGAGGTCCAAGCATACCTGGACAGTAGGACTATACAAATTAGGAGCCCTTCCCCAATGTGCTTGAAAGAGTCTGCTCAAAGCCTACAAAAAGGTAGAACTGAGTGGGAAATCACAGAAGTTTTCAACAGCATGTTAGAGGATTAACCGTAACCAAATCGTTCACCTTTTTGGAAAGGGAGGATTTTCTACCACTTTAGTGGGCTGGGAATCCTTCCAATCAAGTTCGCGCACATGAACTGAAGCTTGAGAGTGGAAGATTTCCGAGTTGAGACAAACATTATTAGCACAGTTGTCAAGTACTTCATCACCATGGTCTGACAGACAGTGATAAAGGGCTTAACAGAATATGTGAAATTAGGAGTGACATGTTTATTTTGGCTGCCAAAAACATTTTGACAGATCTAGTAGTACCAACAGCTGGAATAGTTGAAGGGAAATAAATATTAAATGCAAAGCACCTGGAATAAACTAAGAAGATACAAAATGAAGGGTAAGGAATGCAGTAGAAAAAAAGATGCCACTACTCCTATGCAGCCCATGAGACTCACTCATGTAATAATGATGATGGAAACGGAAAGGGAGACAATCAAGGAGGCAAAGAACATGAATAAATAAATAATTAACTAACAAATAAATAGAACAGTCAGACATTTTGCATTCATAAGACATTGTCAAGAATAATTTTAGCTCACAGATGTTAAGGAACTTCATCCATAAAGAAATATTAACAGAAACTTACTCTCAGAATGGTAATAAACATAACCTTGGTCAGAAGAGTTGAGACTTGTTCTAATTAGTTAGCCATTCAGGAAGTTTCATCGGCTTGGGTTCTAAGAAAAAATGAAAGATTTCATAGGTTACTCCTTATTGTCATATTGACTTGATCTTGCACTTCAACATTAGATTGAGCATCAGTCCTTTCATTAAATCATTAAGAGTTGAAAAAAGTTTTATGTAAAACTTCGCATATTCTATCAATAACTGAATCAATATTTAACATAACAAATTATGCACTACTGGGTATGAAATGTTTCATACACATGCTCAAAAACATGTGAAACCTAGAAGTTGAGGGATAGGGCTCTCCAGGTAACAGAATTGCAGGCAATTTTCTACTTAAAACTACACTCACCTCATACCTGTCAGGAAGACGGTTTTAGCAACACGTGCTAGTAATATGCCTACCAAACCTGAAAAAACAGTGAAATAAATTGTGTCATTGATGGGGATATTGATGGAGGAATTCACATGTATTGTAGGAGGAGGACCAGCCGAGAGTTTTAGTTTTGTGAGTTCTCTTAATTTTAATTAGGATTTTACTTTATTTTTCACAATTTTGATTTATCTCTTTATTTAGAAGAGGCTATATATAGGCCAAGTAAATCATACAAGAAATAAATGGTTATGTTTTTCGGTTTATTTCTAGGGCACCTTTAAAGAAAATTGTGATCGTATCATCAACCAAACGAACTACGATCTAGGATTATTATGAGAAAAGATTCCAAATAAGCCGACCATGAACACAAATTCCATCGATAAAACATAGTAAATTTCATGTATTGCCAGAGGAAGTTAGTAATTGGTGTTTCATCCAGTTTCCTGCATGCACCTAACCATTCAACAAGCAGTTAAATCGAGTCAACTTCTGACAATCCAAAACAGAATACTGGTATCACTGCACATATTTCAGGTATGCTTACATTTTATCTATGAGATTTAAACCAAAAAGGGTTATTGCTTAGTGTAATTGTAGAAACTCAGGCAGCCAAGTTGTAATGCAAGTTCAAATCTGAGAGCATCCAGTTCGTGCAAGTAATGGTGAAAGTTAAGTATACCTCAAGTCTTACCCCTCCCAACACTGTCAATTGTTGGGGACCAGCACAAGGTTATATCGTTTTAAATTTAAAGAACATAATGTTTAGGTGATAATCCCATAATGTAACTGCAGCAAACTAAGCAACAAGATAACTGGAATAGGATCTCATTATAGTTTGACAACTAATAGCTCAATTGGTTTATATAAATTCAGAGTGATGGATTGTTGAAAGAAATATACCTTTTCAACTAAATCTGCAATTTCAATCACTTTTAGGCCAATACAGATAGAGCACCACAGAGAGAGATGGACAGAATTCTGATACTTATCAGCCAACAAAGTGTCAACAATAGTGGAATATAGGGAAGATTTATCTTTATCAATAATTTTAGACCTGGTGTTAAGCACGGTAAGGAAACACTCTACGTATGCATACTAATGATCATCTTTACCTGTACCCGCACCAAGTTCAACTGCAACAATTCCATTAAATTCAGATGATGTAACCATCTTATGCAAAACAAAATCAGCTAGTATCAGTTCCGCTCTCCATACCTGAAACGAGTTGGGCATTAGTGGCGGCCTATTATCCAAAAACAATGCATCACATGTCACAATTTAAGATGCTTATATTACACGCAATGATGTCCATTCAATGAAAGTAATTTGGTTTATGCTCAAGGTGCTACAACAATAGTAGGACAGCCAAAACCAAATGATTGGTTGGGATGCCAAAGCATATATGATGATTAATTTCCTCACAAAAGGCATGGCCTTACTCCATAGACAAGTTGAATGGGGGATAAAAAGAAATTGTACAGCGACATTCTAGAGGGGAACCAGAGATACAAGGGTCTGTTGAATTGTAAAGCATCGTATGAAAGTTTAAACTATTTCTAACCTGCAAACCAACGCTTGGAATTGATGAAGTGATATTATGCTGGATGGTAACAACATAATTACACTTGCGTCGACCTGAGTGTAGAAAAGATGTTCTTCAGATTCCTTCTCTTTTTCAAAAAAACAAGAAAACATTTAAAAGACAGTTCCATTATAACATTTATGGCCACTTGATACTGTCATTGTTCTGAAGTTGGGTTGGCTTCTTGTCAAAACCAGCTCAAAAAAGGAAATCTCACCCAGAGGCAGCAATATGTTGGAAGGTAGAGCTGAAACCAATCCACAACTCACTCATATGATGTTAGAACCTAGATGCTCAACGAGTAAAGAAAAGACACATATCCATGAAAAAGGTTTTAGAGGGTTGAGAGTGAGGGAAAACCCAAACTATTCCAACCAAATTCTCATTTCCCAAGTTCAAAATATTTGATTAATGAATTGGCAAGGTATATTTTTTGTGTTTCGGACATTTGGGCTGCTGGAACAGCTCAGGTTAGTTTATCCGTCCAAATTCTAGATTTTATAAGCAGATTGTTGAGGAAAGAATAAAAAAGATATGAAAAGTTGAACCCTGGCTGATTTACTTATATGCCAATACAGAGTTGATGTGGTCTTGATTTCGTAAAATCTTAGTTATTTCTTATGGAGAAAAACATCCAGCAGGTAACTTGTAAAATAAACCAAATCAGCATGTTTGTAAGGAACAATTATCAACTCAAATTTGTACTTCCCAACAGACTGGGTGTGTGAAGAACAAATAGAATGGGGGAAAAAAAATCCTCTGGTGGGTAATATCAGCATATCAGGTCACTTGCCTTTCAAAAGATGAATAAGCTCACTACGTACTGTGATAAAAGCGAGGAAATATGACACATGACAAATGACGAATGACAAATGATTCCATATCAACAAGTCCATAACAACTTACAGCTGCGTTGAGCTATGACAAGATCACCATCTTCATCTAAGCTAACAACTTGGTGTGTTGTAGTTTCTTCACCTTTGACTGCGTCAATAAATTTCCTACCTGTGGGCCCAACTTCCAAATCATTGAATATTACAACATATGTTAAATATTGCAGTTCAAGAGGAAAATAATTCCTCCTAGCTGTTAATGCAGGCAACCATCATAAAAAATAAAGATGATACCAAGTTTCTGTGTGCACTTAAGAAGTATAGGAATTGTAATTCATGAAAATTCATGAATGAACATCAAGAGCAATAAGAACAAAAACAAATAAAATAGATATTGCTAAATGTGGGCTTGTGTTCTATGAGAGTTTGATTTTTGTTAGAGGCCCATCTCAAAATGAAGTAGGGAGCTTGATGCGGACAATATATGGCATTATATTCTTGGGTTTTATTCGTTTTTTATATAGTAGTAAGATATTATATTATATTATTTAGATATTATTTTTCTTTCCAATAAATTAGAATATTATACGATTTTGTTTCCTTTAGTTAAGGATTCAAGTTTTTATTTTTAATAATAAGAGTTTAGGCTTATAAATAAGAGGATCTTTCAATGTATTACGCAAACTTTGATCAATAAAAATTGATATTGAGTGATTATTGTGTGATTTTATGTTCTTTTGGTTACTAGTCCATTAATCACCGACCGCCCGACATCAATTGGTATCAAGAGAAAATCGATCCATTGCCATGCCATCATTTTTTCCACTGTCGAAGCTCCACCATCCTTACGCCACCAACACAACCACTAACCCTCTCTGCATCACAAACTTTCTCCGGCACTACCAGCCAACCCTCATCACTGTCAAAGTTGCTTCCATCTGCTACGCTAAGATGTCCTAGAAGAAATCTGGGCTAGCTATACGTATTTTGAAGGAGAACTTGTTTCTGTTCCAGTTCAACCATAGTGTTGATGAGAAAAGAGTTATGGCGACGGCTGCAACATCTGAGATTAAACTAAACAAAGCCTCTTTCTGGATAAGAGCTCATGGCTTGTCATTAATTGCTATAAATAAAGAGGTGGGCTCTGTCATAGGAAACAAGATAGGGGTTATCGAGGATGAGGAATTTGGGAAAATGGTTAGGCGTGGGGACAGTACCTGAGAATTAGAGTCAGACTCCACATCATTAAGGCACTTACTATAGGAATCAAGGTCTTATTTTTTATTCTTT
>JAOTRH010000016.1:6048878-6066933 GCA_034768845.1 Heliamphora exappendiculata | reverse complement strand
GTGGGGGGGTTTGTTGTAATGCAATATGGACGAGGTTTAAATACGAAAGGTTACCATCATTTTGTCACTTTTGTGGGATTTTGGGTCATATCGAGAGATTGTGAATTGAAGCTAAGTGAGGCTCATGATGTATGATCTCAAGAGAATCAATATGGCCCTGGCGTGTGGTTTTACAATGCAAGAAATGTTGTGCCCAACATAAGAAATGGAACTAAGGACACATGCAGCTCTGGAGAGGAAGAATTCAATGTCCAAATTCCTTATCACAGTGGGCATAGGAGGCAGTCTCAGCACATGAAGGTTAGTAGCAAGAATTTGTTCCATTCAGTGAGAATGCCGGAGTTGGGGAAAAGCGGTGATGCTCCGATGGCTGCTGTTGACTGTGGCAATCTATATGAGGTAAGTCCCCATAATCAGGGAAATTCTTCAAAATGACGGGATGATGAGAAATCAACAGATCACAATTCTGGAAAGAAGGATCATCAGGGGGAGAATTTTACAGGATTGAAAAATTCATATTCTTGGGAGAGATGGAACTTAGTTGCTACTAGTGATGGGCTGATAGGCCTGAATGATATGGATTTCTGTGATAAAAGGTCAGGTTTGGGCCAGCGATCACATAGGCTGACCCTAGCCCGCTCTTCGTGGATGTGCCCATTGACGATTCAGTCGGGTCAAGGGGTTATGGATCTCACTTGGAGCACCATGAATCCAAGGGTTTTCAAATTCAAGGCAATAAAAGCTCGGAGTGATTGGGGATCAAAAGCAAACCACAGCTATCCAAGAAAGGGACGGATGAGGGCAAAAATCAGAGCCAGATCCTAAAGTGGAAGCTGTTTATGCAAGACTGAAGAGGAAGCTGCTACTAGACATCGATGATGAAGATTGTGTGGCAAACAAGGTTGACTCAAATCAAACAGGTAAGAGGGTTAGAAGAGAGGGTTAGGTTCTCAGGATCTTTAAATGGCGGAGGTTGCTCAACAACCCGCCAACATCTATGATTGCCTTGTGCTAGAATTGCCGAGGGCTTGGGCACCTTCGGACAATTCCTAATCTTCGGTCAATTCTGAGGGCTAAAGTTCCTGAACTGGTTTTCCTTTGGGAAACCAAGGTAAATAAGACCTCTGCTGAGAAGTTGCGAGTTCAGCTTGGAATGGACCGTGGGTTCTAGGTACTGTGAGAGGATTTGGCACTTCTTTGGAAGGACATTTCTAATTCAGTTAAGAGTTACTAAGTTGGTCACATTGGTGGCATTGTTGAAGAAGACAACAGGTTAGGACAATGGAGGTTTACATGTTGTGCCCTTGCATGGTCTGCACACCAACTACGACATTACATGTTATCTCGCACAACTCATTTGAATGCACAGATTTAAAACACGGAACCAATCAGATATCACGGATTCTTACCAGTAAGGTTAAATAACACATCATCTTACCGGTAAGAAACACCAATGTGTAGTTAAGCCTTTTCAATACAGAATTTGGAGCAGAAACTGAGAAAAATTGCGTGACAATTGTGTGAATAGGGTTTCAATCAAAGCAACAGGTCGAATGGAGGCCTTTCCATCACTTTTGTTAGTAGGCCCACAGAGAATTTGAACAATTAGGCTCAATTTGGATAGTTGAGAGACTAATTAGGCAAGATTAATACTGAATTGACGACATATAGACAAAATTGACATGCTTACGATTTAAAATTGACGTTGATAAATGGATAGAAGGAAACCAAAATCAGAGTGGATAGAAGAAGCTGTCGGGATCTTACCAGGGGGAAATGAGAAGGTGAAACGGGAAATGTGGGGGCCAGAGAAGTTGGATGGGCATCCCAAGTGAACCTCGCTCATCACGAGATCCTCCGATTCGCCACCGCTAGGCAGTGCCAGGGTCTCCGGCGACGGTGGAAATGGCGGCGGAGCAGCTGCTGCTGGTGAGGAGTATGATGCAGAGCTCTCCTTGCCCTCCATTGAAACAGAGCATTCTAACCAACAATCCGACGGGGTGCTCCAATTTGTGCATTTGCACCCTTCAAAAAATTTGAGTTTTGTCGTATAAGAACCTATATTATCCATTTTTATACAATGTTTGGAATAATTTTATTATACTACATTTATAATAAAGCATCTTATACGATTGATGATATGGAGAGACCTGTAATACCATTACATTAGTTTTATATAATAAATATTGTATAATTTATACTAAATTAAATATGATATATTTTTACTCCAAATAATATTTATTTTCAAGTGTAACTCTGTTTCGCATGTAATAAGACAAATAAATTGACAAATTCATCAATAATAATGTATTAAATTATATAAAATTTTTATTAAATTTATTCCAAAGATGGAGTACGATAAGATATATTTTGAATCATCTCCTATATGATGATATGGCATTATTGAAGTGTATAATTATATTTAATTCAGTCTTACTATTAGCAAAATTTCAAACACACTCTTTTGATTTTTCTTGTTCAGGTTTAAAAATAAATATAAGAAAGAAAAAAAAAAGTGTTCACCCTTTTTTTCTATCAATAACTAGTGTGATATGTGCATTGTATTGTATGTTTGGTCGAATTTATTTGTTCAGTTGGTTATATAAATTTATACATAAAAATAATAAATAATATGAATTTTAAAAAATTGTTTATAAATACAAATGCTATAACTACATTAATATTATCACCATCATTCATTTATACTTTCACAAAATAATTTACACTATTTACAAAAAAAAAAAACAAATTCTAAGTACACAGTATAATAGTTAAAATATTTGACAACATAAAAATAAAGAATGTATTTCTAAATAATTATTAGACTTCAATTTTTATAAATACTTTGTTTACGATAATGACTTATTTGTTTATTTTATTTTATTAATTCTTATTTTTTATTATTTATTCTAGTTATTATGTTTTTTATTTTTTTCGTCAAAAACTTAATTTTCATAAATATATCTAAAGAACTCAATAAATGACAACTTATTTAATTTTATTTAAATTTTGTTTTTAGTAAATTTTCCGTCATTTAGTAAAATTATTAGGTTAAATTTTTATGATTTTTTTATCATTTAGTAAAAATATTATATTTTTAAATTTTTCACCCAAGAAATATTTAGGTTTAAATATGTAAAAAGTAGAAAATAAAACAAAAATAAGACAAAATTAATAGAGCCAAATTTTTGTCGTTCTATATTTTATTTTAAAAAATGTGTGGATTAAACAATAATAAATATTATAATAGAAAAATATGACATACTGAATGGAACAATGACACGAAATGTTAAAATAAAATATATTTTATAAATAGTAAAAAAATAAATAATCAATAGTATACAATTTACATTGTACCATAACTGAAAGGCAATAATACTGATGATTATTAGTATTATTGTTTAGAAGTCTAAAGTAACCCAACTAAAAAATAAATGGCAATAATATTGATGGTGAAAAAAACTAAATGATAAAAAATAACTAACAAAATAAATAGTAAAAAGTGAAATTTTTTTAAAAAATTGAGTTTGAATTTAAAAATGACAAGAAAATATTCAAATATAACTCAATCCAATATTTTTTTAAAAAAGTACGAAGGGCAAAAATAGAATAAGAAAAAATGACAGTACCGAATGAATAATGAAGCAATTAACTATTTTTCTTATAGTATAGGCTTAAAAATCAAAAGGAAATGCCAACAGAACTCATTTTGATATGAAAAGAGGAACGAAAAACAAAAATAAAATAGAAAAAAATAAGTTGAAATAGTAAAGGAACTCCCTCGTTCTTATATTATAGGGTATAGATAAGCAAATGATTAACTTTTTTCGTGACTTCTCTATAACTAAGTATAAGAAAATATTGAGACTAGCTCCACTAACTAGAATTGCAAGAAGCCTTGGTCAGGGGATTAATTGGGAACAATGTTACAAGAACCGTCAGGGGATTAATTGGGAGCAATGGGAGCAATGTTACAAGAACCGTCAAGGGATTAATTGGGAGCAATGTTACAAGAACCTAATTACAGGTGCAGAATGCGGGTATGTTTTTATATTAAGAAAGAACGAATGCGAGTATGTTACATGAATCTGAGTACGAGTGTAGAATGCGTTTATATTTTTATACTAAGAACACTAAGACAAGATAAAATATTTATATATATATTTTTTTCAAAGATAAATTATATTTACAAAATTCTATTAAACATTTGATACATAATATCAGAATTTATATATAATTTTATAGTAAATTTGAATTATTAAATATATTTTCTAAGTAAATATATTCAAGTAAAATATCGCATACATATTTCATACTCTTATTTCTATCTCGAGCTTTCAATACGAACACTTTATATATATATATATATATATAAAAGTCCGCATAACACAACTTGAGAGTTGAAAAGAAGATTGATATTATATGTTATGAACATCCAGAATGTGTTTCAAGAGTGCTGATGCAGGGTTAGGTTGGGAAGAAGAAGTTCAACTTATTAATGATCTCTTCTTCTTCAGACAGTCCAGACCCTACTTAATGGAAGTTTTTTTTAAGATAGCCAAAAGGTATTTTAAGACCATTATGTTGGCATCCCCGATTCAGTTACCAAAGTGGACTCGTGCCATCTCATGCGCGGCCATTATTAAGTAGGGTCAGGACTGCCTGCAGTCACAGACAATTTGATAGTGGATTGATCTGGAAACTGAACTTTTGGAAAGAATTTCAACAATGTAGTACCATTTTTTTAAATAGACATGCTTGCAACATATAGAAGAAGAATCCTACAGGGCAGACAGAAGTGGAGGAGGAACATAGGCAACACAACTCTGTAAAGAATTAAACAAATTGGAGAAGAAAAAAAAAAAGAAGGATTTTTAGCTTTTATGGTATTTATTGTGAATTTGTGATCTTCACTTCACTTCCCTTCTTAGAGCAGCAAGCCTCGCAACAAAATCATCGTAGTCTGGTGGCTTATGATGCCCGTGCCCCCCGGTATCTGGCTGAAACGAAGATGCTCGAGCATGTCCTTTGCTTGTCTCTGTTGGGCTCGTTGGTTCGAGTGGGAGAGATGCTGCTCTACCCGGAAGACCAATTCGGGTTCTGTTCTTCATAGCATTTCCAGCATCAACAATGGCAGGTTGTTGCGATGAAGGCAGCTTGAGAGCTGCTGCTTTTGCCTTTCCCCCTTCATAAGATGACTCTTTAGTACTGTAATGCATCAAGAGCCTATCCATCATTATTTCCTCTTCATCCTTTCGATCATGACAATCGTCATTTTCACTTGTTAGCCCTTGTTTTGCAGCATCTTTGCCACCAATATTGTCATGTCCCGGTGGTGGTTTCAAGTTTCTCCTCCGAACTGATTTTGGTTTTGGCTTAGCTTTACCAACTGAATCACTCTCCTCCTGATGATGATCATCCTCTCCATCAACGCGACGATTGGATTTGGCAGTTCCCGTCCCTTCACTTCTTGAACCAGCCGGAGGAATCTCCAAACTGGTTTCAGTTTTGCCGGCTTTTGGCTTGGTGTAAGGAGGGGGGATAAATCTGTAGGAGAAGGGATTCTTTTCATCGGCGTTTTCCTCAGAAACATTTCTATCTGAATTTGAATTTATCTGTTGGTCATTTTGATTAGTACTTGCCCACCGAGTATCGCCACTGGGAGTGTTCGTTTCTGGACCGGCATTCCTTACATGGTGCTGTTTATTCAGAGGATCCTGGTCTATTTTCCGGACAGGTTCTTCCCTGCTTTTGTGGAAGTTGTGTTTGTCATCATTGGCATTCTTAGCCCAGGCCTGCAAATAAGTCAGATATGTTTCCAAAAGCATAAGATTTTCGAACATTTGTGTCAAGCACATACACGCTCATATCTTGGGGATAAGATGAGATAAAAGTGGGCGTTTGCCTGTTAGCTATTACTAACAACAAGAACTTACATATTTTAACTGTTATGACAGAACAAATAAAAGGAGAATAAATAACATATCAATTGTACAATACACGAAAGGACTAATGTGGTTAGGTTTGTATGTCTATGTCCATGGATGAAGATAGGCAAAAGAATCGCTATAAAGAAGAAAAATGCAAGGAGACAGCAATATGTATGTCAGGCACAAAAAACTCTTACACCCTTTTATACAAGAAACCCCAAAATGAATTTTGTTGAAAAATACCTAACATGATAAAACGCATTGGAATTGTAGTAATTTGTTCAAGCGGTCTTGAACACGTTATAGAGTAAAACGGGTAAGATTCAAGACACCAAAATCGAGAGAATGTGGATTAATAACTTTAATTAGAGGTTGTGAACTTGTTTGATGTAGAAGCGAGACTTCAACAATAACTTATTTTAAGCTATAAGCTGAAAAGTTGCCAAAAATGAAAATTTGACATACACTTGGAAACAAGGGTATAAAAACTAGCTCAATCTGATATTCCTTGATATTATTTATTCCCCATCCCTTGACAGAAAATAACATGAAAATGTTGGGGGGCACAAACAGGATGATCATTCTCTTTTTATAGAAAAAAATTGTTTTCATAATCCCACTCCCATCTTCAATTTGCTTTTCATTGCTCCCAAGATATAAATGTGATGATCAAAACTTGGAAAACATTGTACAAAGAACCTACCTTACATTAACTTTTTAAAATGTATAAAATATTTGCATTGGACACTCTACACTTAAATAAGAATATGGAATAAGTGATCCACATTTTTAGTTCAACATTTACTTTAAAAAAATATAACAATTTGAGTTTACTATATAAATATGCATAAACTCTCGACACTTGAATCTGACATGCAAACACATACTCATGCCTAACATCAGTACCCGAGTCCACGTAACATAGTCGAGAGCCTTACTTGTTCAGATACAGGCGGATTATAAAGCTTCTGCTCCAAAGCCTTGGAATCCCATTGTATATCAGACCCCAATGCTATATCTTGCAGCAACTGGAGCTTCATGTTCTTTGTCGGAGGCATAGCTTTCAACCTTTCAACAAACTGATCATGACCAAGAAGGGCGTTAGTTTGGTGTTAGTTTTTTCTTCTAATTGTTTTTTTTTTAATATTAGTAGTAAAATTGTTGTAAGATGTTAAGCCCGTGAATTCATTTAGTATTTTAGGGGATCCGACTTATGACCTGATTTGTTCTAGAAATACAATAGTTTTTAAGTAGGGTTTTTTTTGTGAGATTTAGGTCATGATTGGAAATTTTGAATTTTTGGTTTTTTATTGTTAAAAACGCTAAAAAAATCAAGATTACCCGTTTGATACAAAAATAAGGAAGTTAAAAAATTAAAAAGTCAAATTAAAACACAAATTTTTATAATATTTTATTCAGACTCACACTACTTTTATAAAAAAAATAATACCCATCATTCATAACTTATTTACTTCTACTATTAATTATATATTATTGCTAATATCAAATATATATAAGGTAAATTTGCCCACTTCAAAACAAAAAAACAAAAAATTTAACTTTTTACCCAAACAATCAACTTGAAAAATACTAGCTTAAAAGCTAAGTTCAATACAACCTACTTTGAATCTAATTTAATTTTTTTTTAGCTAAAAAATATTAAAATAAATAAAAAAAACTAACTTTTAAACTAATTGCCAATCACGACTTTAGTCCATAGAATGGATTTTTTCAACCAGTTGTAAAGAAAAAAATCTTCAGAGTCTTCATTTTATGAGAATTTATATTCGTCGATTATGTTGGGATTTTATACCCCAAGTATTGTATCGGTTCTTTTCATAGTAAAATCATCGCAATTCTATAAACGTTGCCTTTTTTTTTTTTTTATTGAACTATATAAATAAATTCCCTGTGAGACTCAGTTCATAAAAAAGAAATTTGACTTGTCACAAAGAAAGACCCTGTCAGAATTTTCATTTTGTGAGTATTTATGTTTGTTGATTATGTTGAGATTTTGTACTTATGTATTGTATTACTTAAAATCACCACAACTTTACATAACTTTAATGTTAGAAGAACTATTTAAATGGTATGTTTTATATCAGATTGCGTTATTCTTTCCCGTTATTTTTGTTCAACCAGAACATAAGAAACTGTAAATTTTCTGCTTGGAAGTGAAATTACAGATAAGCACCTCTCGATTGACAGAAGCTTCGAGGGAATTCCCATATCTGTCGGCAAATATACTTCTAATCTCGCGTAATTCTGTCAAATCAGCAAATCTTGCTGCTGCAAACATCAAAGATGGTACAGCCTCCTTGCATTCCTCTGGGCATTCTCTGTTAAGTGGACAAATCAAATAATTTAAAATGAGGAGACGGCTGTTAAGCACCGATTCAATTCCTCTCAACACTAGAGAATTTTATTTTAAGACTGTTTAAAACTGTAGTCTAAATATTTTAGATGGGTTTATAATGATAATTTGAATTATTTATTTTATAAATCTTACATAGTAGATCATTTATACAAAAAAGTTTATTTCGATCAAATATTCACATACACATGAACAAATGGCAGTTTATTGCACAAAATGGACGGTTTTAGTTTGAAATGGATTATTAAGTTTTACCATCTATTTTGTGCAATGAACTGCTATTTGTTCATATATCTGTGAATGTTCGATCGAAATAATTTTTTTGTATAAATAATCTACTACGTAAGACATATAAAATAAACGATTCGAATTATCATTGTAAACTAATCAAAAACATGTAAACTGCAATCTTGAGCAGTCTTGAGGCTCTCAAGTCTTGAGAGGAATTGACTGACTCTATTTTACATCAATTCTTTTAAATGTATAAAATACTTGTATTAGATGCTCAAACAAAAATAAAATATAGATATCTAATATTTTTATATGAATATTGACTTAAAAATACATTTACTAATTAATATTTATCATAAAATTATGTATAAATTCTAATATTATGTATCAAATGGTCAATGAAGTCTTTTAAACATCATTTATCTCAAAAAATAAAAAAGTATATATTAAGAATATTTTATTGTGTTTCAATGTTCTTGATATGTGTTTTTTTTTGAATTTTTTCCATATTTGAGTTAAAAGGTTATTTACTTTTTTGAATCGTCTCAACGAAAAAAATCAAAAAAACAAAAAAACAGGATCAAATTATGAAAGAAGTTCACTAAATACGAAAAATAAGTAATATAAGATTTGACTAATTAACTTATTTTTTAATTTTTATATTTCTTTAATTCGTTTTGACGAAAGAGTAAAAAAGTATATTTATATATAAAAAGCATAAAAAAGTCTGGGGGCTCCTTACTCTTTTTCCTTCTTTTTTTTTCTCTATGGAGGAAGTCAGGAAAGTATCTTCGAAGCAGAAGGCATAGTTGGTGCAGGCGCTACAAATTAACGGTGGGCAAGGCGTGTAGCAATTATCAAGATAGATATGGCTGTCTGTTTTCAAGTTTACTTCTTGAATAAGTTTAATCGCTCCTTCAGTTACTCTTAATATTTTTGTTGTTAGATATCGTTTTGAAGGAATATATTTTATACTAAATTTCTCGTTCAATGATTGAGATGTTGAAAGTGATTGAAAGAATATATTTTTTAGAGTGTATGTAAACTTATTTATGACGGTCGCCACATTTACGATTTTAAAAAATATTCTCATTATATTTTATTATTTTTTAATTTTTTTTAAATTATATAATTTGTTATTCCTAGTTTTTTCTCAAAGAATACTAAATAGACTGCATATTGATTGATGATTTTTTTTATTAGCTTATTAATTGATAATTGATAATTGATGTGTCAATAATTTTTTAGTTATTTGACGTGCTAGTTGTGAAAATTATGAAAATTAGGATGAAAAATAATTTTTTAATATATTAATTACTTTTATTAATAAAAACATTGAAAGGGATTTTAGTGTTGGTTCTTTCGTTAATGCCTTTAGTAATATAAAACAGCGTTAAAACAAAATAAGTTGAGCCATTTTAAGTAGATTGACATATTTAAAGTTGCTTTTTTTTTTTACCCATATTGAGTAGGATTTTTCTCCTTCTATGCCGATAAAAATATATAGTTTATAATTTTAAAAAAAATTATTAATGTATATGATTGTCACTCATAGATTAAAATTCTACGTCCTTGATTTTAAACTGTGTTGTTTGATTTTTTAAAATAATTAATTAATTTTTTTATATATATTTTTTAAAAATAAGTCTACACATCTCCCAAACGTACTAGTATTTTCTTTTAGTAAAATAACTATAATACTCTTCATTAAGAAGTTATATACACTCTCAATAATAAAAAAATATGCCAACATTTCAAATAATATAACTTCAAAACAATAAGTAAGAGCATACTAGTTGTGTTTGGCAAAGCTATAGAAATAGTTTTTAGCTTCTCGCTACTAACTTTAACAATAAATATAATCTATTTCAAATACCTACAATCTCTGTTAATTGCTAAAAAAAATTATTTTATAAATAATTAGTTTCAGGTACAAGGTATTATATTTACTAAATACTTACAACTTCTGTTACAGTCTATAATTTAAAAACTTTTAATTTCAGCAATACCAAACATCATTAATGGACATTTTAACAAAAAAAAGAAAAAAAAAATGCTACCGCAAAAAAATTATACCAAACACTAATATTTTTTCCTCTTTTTTTTATAAAAACTAAACTTTTTAAAAATTAAGCGTTTTAGACATCTTAATTTATAATTCAATCAAATAGTTAAAAAAAAACTTAAACAAAGTATTTATAACTCTTGATTCTCAATTAACAAATACAAATACAAATATAATTACTTAAAATTATAAATTTACGGTATAACATACATTTGTAATTTTCATTTAAAATCATAATTATATTTCTCAATTCATAAATTATAATTTCATAATTTCAATCACACCAAATACACACAAAAAAAAAAAAAACAAAAAAACAAACAAACAGCTTTGCTAATACCTCTGTTTGTCCATGAGGGAAAGGTGATTTGAGATACACCCACAAAATTGCTCGATGAAATCATAACAGGCTGACATATTCAGCTCAACCAGAAGCCCTTCAGCCTGCTTCATTGCCAACCAATTCGAAGTTACAAATTATGAATGAAAAAGCAATTGTAATAAATACATATATATATATATATATATATACACACATATATACGTACATATTATGGATATATGTGTTTTTTTTAAAATAATTAAATCTTTGGATTTGCTTGCGCGTACCTTAACTAATTTTAAGATTTCAAAATTAACAGGTAAATAAAATTAATGACGTTTGAGAGCAAACCCAAGACCTCACCAATGCGCAGGATTTATTGATATATATGTTATTGTGAATTAGCAACCATTAATTAGAATGAAAGTAATGAAAACAAGAGGGTTCAAATTTCAGAAAAACCCATTTGGAAAACAAAACAAAACATAACATTAAAGGATAAAAGATTTTAAGGCCCGGGACTTGGGGGTTGGTCGGTCTTCGGTTAAAAGTTTTTTTCTAAGTGTTATTAATTTTTTAAAATTAATTTTTAAAAGTTATTTTTTATTTTTAATTAGCACCGTTAGTAAATAATTGAATTAATTCTCGTAAATTAATCAAAAAACATGTAAATTGAACTAAATAACTTGAAATGTTAAAAAATGAAATGGAAAAAAAGAAAAAACCCATCGTCACCCTGCCATAGGCGTTGATGTCGAACCCGTTTTTGAGAAGATCCGCAATATCATTTCTCAGATACTTCTGCATTGCGTTTCTCTTCCTCTTTATCATTTCGATTCTAGTCTTGGTGAGCTTGATCGCTGACTTGCTATATCCAGAACCCCGACAGCAGAAAAGAAAAGAAACGAAAAGAAAAGAAAAGAAAACAGATATCAGATTACGAAGAACGTAATTCCTTAATCAAAGAGAAACGATTTGGGTTTGGGAAATCACCAACCATTTTGAGTAGAACTTGCTCTTCAATAACCCGTCAAACATGTTGATCTTTCGGAGTGCTCTTTATTTATTACCAAAGATTTAAAATCGAGTGAGAGATCAATATAAAGAACAAATGTCCCTTAAATGCTAATCAAGTTACGCCAAGAATTCGCATTGAATAAGCCCAAAGAAAAGAAAGGAAGCTGGTTTAGAGCGAGAAAGAGAAAGCAGGAAACCTGGCCAGAGATAAAAAGACGAACGAAAGATCTCTCCCAAAACTAGAGTTACAAAGAATATATATATATATTCAATTGGTTCGGCCTTGAATTTGATCTTTAATGATCATCAATTAAAATTTTGAATTTGTTCTCCAATAATCATCAATTCAAATTTATTAAAAATTATTCAGCCATTAATTTTATAAATTTAAAATCAATCAAGATGCACACAAACCAGCTTGAGACTCAATTTGCCAAAAAGAAAAAACATATTTAAAAAAAAAAAAAGTAAGATACACACAAACAAAGATAGACATTTGATTTATCAAAAAGAAAAGAAAAAAAAATTAGTGAAAGAAAATGGAGCAGATTTGGAGAGAGAAATCTAGAAGGAGATGACAAATGGAGAATTTGGATAAAGAGGTGAATGTAAAAAGTCTTCGTTACCACGTCGGAGAGTCTCTCTCACAGTCTCTCTCACTAAAATAAGAATGTGTACACTGTAATGGACATGAATTTACTAGGTTGGCCGCGGGTTTTGGTAGTTGAAGTAAATGAAGCAGCGATTTGGGCGCGAGAACGGAGGGCATTTTGGGTAATTGTGAACGTGTTGAGGAGTAGGAGGCTCGTGGAATAGCAAGTCGGGGTGGGTCCACAAGGAGTAATTGTTCGGTGCTCCTGGAACTTTACAGGGCAAATTTATGTGGTATTTTTATTTAATATAATAATAATAAATTTTATAGTAAAAATATAATAATTCATCTTTATTAAATAATTAAAAAATAAATAATAATTCATATTATATAAATTATAATTATTTATTTAATAAAAATATCACATAATATCACATTTACAGTCCTTCGATAGCATCCAATAATTTTCCGTCCACACGACGAATGAGAGACCCCGAGTGGAAAACGCGGGAGACAAACCGTCGAGGATCCAGCCGTTGTTTTTGTGAATTTTGGAATTCCTAGATATTTAAGTGTCCGTTTGAAATTTCTAAAAAATTTAGTTATTAGAAGATTTAATTTTTTTAAGAAAAATGTGTAATAAAAAATTTAGATTATTTGAAATAATTTATTTATAATTGGTTTTTTTGCTTTTTAGTGAAATATTTAAAATACTTTTACTTTTAGCTTTAAGTTGTAGTGTTTGGGATATTAACATTGCTTTTTTTTATTTTTTTGAGTATAGTTAACTTTTTTATGTAAAAGTATTATAATAATTTTATTTAAAAAAATGTTAATGCGTTTGGAATATATATTGAATTTTTTCTTGAATTAAGAGATGAAAAAAAAATTAATTAACTTTTTTTAAAAAACTAAACAGTACAACTTAAAAATTAATTTTTTTACAAAAAAAAATGCCTTAGAAACTAGCCCAAACAAGTCATAAGCTTATGTTTGGACTAAAAAGTCACTAGGTTGGTGGCCTTTTTTAGATCCTTTTTTCATTTTTTTTGATTTTTTTATATTTTAATTTTAATTTTTACTTTTTTTGATCTTTGTGATGAGAATTCTAAAAAATATATCCGTTATGTCCAAATTTGGAAAAGATTCAATAAAAATGAAAAAACTTGAAAAAGACTAAAAATCCTGCTAAATTGGCTTTTTCGGTCCTATATTAACTTTTTTTAGATTTTGAGAAAAAAAATTATTTTTTTGTTTTATCGTGACAAGTGAATCTAAAAAATATATTTATTTGGACAAATATTTAAAAAAATTATAAAAAAAAATTAGTCCAAACACAAGTTAAAAAGTTCTAAAAAACCATTTTCATAATCTATGTTGTATTTTACATAATTAAAACTTTGTTTACATATTACAACGGAATTTATTTTTTCATCTATAGAGAGAAAAGTTCAAATGAACATTTCATAAAAAAAATAATTATAATAAATTATAATCATAGTCAAAATTTGCTAAAATCGTAATCATGATGCACAGCTAAAAAATTAATAAACAAAGCGAAGAGAGCTTGAGACAAATTATAATTTTTAAAAAGCACAATTATAAATTTAAAAAAAACACAACTATAATTTAAAAAGAATATATTTTAATTTAGAAGGAGCACAATTATAATTTAGTGGGGGTAAAGTAAAAAAATAAAATATCATAACTAAAAAATCAAAAATTCAAATGAAAGCATTTGGCCCATCTAGTCTCTTACTCTCTCCACCCGTAACGGTGACCTAAGATAGTGATATTCGTTTCTATTAACTCTTAATTTTTTATCAAAAATATTCTTCAAAGAAACATTTATATATGCCATCATGCAGAAGAATTAAAGTGTTCCAAACTACTCAATTTAATGTAAAAAGACAGAGAGAAACTAAGTATAAAGTGTTATTCTAAGCATTTAGGTTAGGGGGTTTGGGTATTTTATTTTTTTCAGCTTAATACAAGGAACAAACAAAGCATAAAGAACAAAGAATAATTGTGGCGGGGAAGAAAACGCACACCCGCATATTCTCCGCACGTCACTACGAGATTTTTGCTTCAAGCCAAAGCTAGAAGCCTAGAATCAAAAAAAGATCAAACACTAGCGCTTTAACACAGCTGTGGCAGTCACATATGGCGTGGTGTCACGAGTTTCGGTTTTTATAGACTAATGTCATGACATTGTGCGGTGACGTGGAGGGTTCTGAGAACAATAGTGACTTTAGAAATTTTTGTTACCAGTGTCGTTAGCAGTTTTTGTATTTTGAAGAATATCTTGTCTCCAATTAGTTTAAGGCCATAGTGCGTGAGAATCACCAACGTTGTCGTTGTCGTTGTCGTTGTCGTTGCCGTTGGGCGTTGGCGAGTGACGACGCGTCGACACAACGCCAAAAATTAGAAAAATGAAAAGAGAGAGAGAGAGAGTCCGTGAAATTTGAAAACTAGAAAGGTAAAATATGATTTGGGATTTGGGTTGTGATAAATTCACACCATTTTGTTCCTCATATACTATTTAAGTACGTTGAATAATTATAAATTATGTTTTAAGACATATACTGGTACGAGTAAATAGTAACAAAGTGTGTGAATTTTTTATTTTTTACTTTAAATTAATTGGGTTTTTTTTAATTATTTAATTTATTATTAAATATCTATTCAATGGGAGAACCAACCTTGTTAAACCCTCCAGAAGATGAAACTCTGTGAGGCATGAATGAACATGTTAATTATTTTTTATTTTATTTTATTTTGTTAGTATTTAATTTATTATTAAATATCTATACATAAAGACAAATCAACCTTATTAAATTTTTCGAGGGATAAAATAGTCTCACCTCCATATGGGTGACGTCATAAAGTAGATGAGTTTTACATGATAATAATTATATTATGGAATATTATATCCCACCTGTATATAGTGAAGGACAGCTGGCATCACGTTTTTTCAATTTTCTCAGTAAAACCTGTAATATTATAAAGGTTTTGCTCTCTACAAAATTTATCTCTTCTCATTTTTTTCATTTATAGTATAACAGTAAAACCTGAATAAAAGAGAAAGCTCTGTACAATATGACTAGAACTTTCATTTCTTTCATAGTTAAAAGGAATTAACTTGACTCCACAACCTAATTCCATGATGTTCCAACGTGTCAAAAATGAATTGTTGCCCCATAACACGTGATCTTGTCAACAAAGTAAAAATCTTAGCCCTGGGTTAATTTTGGCATAAGTTAGGGTTGTATTGCATTAGATTTCTTTAATACAATTCAATGCATTATTGATTTAGTCGATTAAAAAGAGAGATAAGAATTAAAAAATATATATGTCTCACAAATATGACGTTGGTTTAACCGACTAAATTCTTCGTGTTAAACCATTGAATAAGTTATATAGCATGTAAATACTAATTTAAGAAATTCAAAGTTATATAATTTTAAAGTATTTAAGATTAGTATTACCATATGTATGGGGAACGCCAGTAAATTAAATTTATTGAAGTGGATCCAGCTCGATCGATCTTACTGATGAAGCAGTCTCTGCAAAAATGAACGCACGTGAACTAGCCAGCGGCGGACTGTCGGACGCCCCTCCGATGGTCAAGTTAGTAGATGAACGGAATCCGAGCCATTAAGTAGAAACTGTTACTTTAGATATTTGGAACAATAATTCTCTCTCACATTCGTTACGGTTTGCCCCCTCCTTATATAGTGGGAACACCCTTTCTTCTCTCTTTTCGAGGGTCATGATTAGCTTTTCTGACTTATCTGTACTTTTCTGACACACCTGGTAGAACCCTTGTTCTCAGCTGACACCTTCTCTGCCCCCACTGCAGAATTGGCGGTGGCGACGACCTGCTCATCATCACATCACCTCGCTTCTACACCTCGGCCGTTCTCTGGGCCGAGCTCTGTCGACGCGTGGCGTTTTAAGTCAATCGCATTCAATGCCTGTCATATTAGACCTTGTCACAAGTAATGCCCATCTTTCGGGGTCAAATCACGCATTAAATGTGTCAGAGCTCGACCATCGAGTCGTGGCCGAAACCGTTGTCTTTGTGTTTGCGTACTTACATCGGTCATACACGTACTGAGATGGTCTTTGCGGCAGTGCGGTACCTCGTCGGGTCAAGACAAGGCCTACCGAATATGGCATAGACCTGGGTCATGGGTCATCTGTTATGGACCTCACCCTATGTCCCTTCACCATATAATAAGATATTTTTTTCAAAATAAAAAGGTCTCGCTACCTCTAAATTCTGCCTTTGCATTCATATATAATTTGGAATATATGATGTGGGAGTACTTTTAGACACATGTCAATTTCTAGTGTTATATATGTCACTTAGGAACATTTAGGATGTCAATTTCTAGTGTTATATATGTCACTTAGGAACATTTAGGTTGAAACACACTACTTTTATATCATAATTTTTTTAAAAGTAGTTACAACCATAAAAATAATGGCATTATTAGTTTCACAAACCTAACTGTGATTACAATACTAAACTCATTTTCGTTGTACTAATTAAATAAAGGTCTAATTTAAACAATCAAGTACAAGCATATAGCATCCAATTTGATATCTTCTCGGTAGAGTCAAATTACACCGCACATCAGCAGGCGTTACAATTAATTAGTATATTGAAATTATTAATATTTGGAGTATTATAAATTGAATTATTAGCTTAATTTTTTGTAGCAAAAGGTACTTGGTTAAAATAGGATAAATTAAGAATAAATAGTACATTATTTAGTTTGACTGATTTTAGTAAAATTATTATAAAAATACAAAAAAAAAATTTGAAATAATTTTGAAACTACTAAAGCTACTTTGATGGTGGGAGAGTAATTATCCCAAGATGAAAGACTTGTAATAGTTAGGAAAGTTATGGTGATATTCCAATTCTCCTTTCAATATGACAAATTAAATTATATAGCACAATTATATAAAATTATTTTTATATAGCCTAATTTCACGAAAAATTATTCAATGAGTAAAAAATATCACATCATTATGGTAACGTGGTGCGCTCAATCAATACATACACGTCTTGTATTTGTAATTTTTTAGACACTAAAAAAGAACAGTTATAACACATTAGTATGACCATACGCGTAAAAAACACGTGGCGTATATATATTGGATGGACACACTATATCAATATGCTGACGTGGTGTCCCTTACCTATTAAATAATTTCTTTAATTTCACCCCTTAGCCTTAGAGATGGTAATTTTTCTTGTCCCGTCCGTCCCTGCACGTCTCCACCCCATTTTCTAGGAGTTGTCCTTGCCTCTTATAATAAATGGGGTGGGAACATTATTTGCTTTTTTTAATACGTTTTTTCCGCCCTATTTTTTTTATTAAGAATACATGTATAAAATATATATCTTATAAATATAATAAATCTAAAATATTAAAATATTATATTTATCTCTAATTTTTTAATTTATTATATTGTATATTTTTAGTTCTATTAAATCATTAATAATTAT
>JAOTRH010000016.1:6035536-6048778 GCA_034768845.1 Heliamphora exappendiculata | reverse complement strand
CCTTTGCTCCTGTTGCCCGTCTTACCTCTGTTCGATCTCTACTTGCAGTTGCTGCTGTGCGTCATTGGCAACTATTTCAAATGGATATCAAAAATGCATTTCTGAATGGTGATCTTGCTGAGGAAGTTTATATGCATCCTCCACCTGGTTATGATCATCCTCATCACACCATGTGTCGTCTTCGACGTGCTCTCTTTGGTCTTGAACAAGCTCCATGAGCTTGGTTTGCTAAATTCAGTTGTGTTGTTGCTCAGCAGGGCTTTACTCCTAGTGCCTATGATTCTGCATTCTTTATTCGGACCACCGATGTATGTATTATTCTTATTCTTCTCTATGTTGATGACATGATCATTACAGGAGACGACCTCTTTTGTATTCGAGCTTTTCAGCACTTTTTAAGTAAGAATTTTGATATGAATGACTTAGGACAGCTTAACTATTTTTTTGGTCTTGAGATTACATCCAGTTCAGATGGCTACTATCTTTCTCAGGCAAAATATGCGTCTGACTTGCTTTCTAAAGCAGGCTTGACTGACAGCCAAACATTCAATTCTCTGCTTGAATCTAATGTTAAGCTGCTTGCCACTGATGGTGAATCTGTTCCCGATGCTACTCTGTGTCGCCAGCTAGTCGGTAGTCTCATCTATCTCGTTGTTACTCGTCCAGATATTTCCTATGCAGTTCATCTGATTAGTCAGTTTATGAGTGCTTCTCGTTCTACTCACTATGCTCATGAAAAATGAAAAATATATATATATATTTTTACATAAAATAATGTATATATATATATATATAATATTTTTAAAAAAAATTAGGGGACCTTCTCCCCAGCTAGCCCCTATCCGGCCCTGCAAAAGGGCCTACAAATTGACAAATTGTATAAAATTCTCAAGTTTAGTTAGCTCTAAACCCTTTCAGATAGCCCAAAGTTTTGCCACAAAACTTACTGTTTTACTTATGTCGCACTTAAATTACGAGTAATATGTCCAATTTCTGTCAATCCTTCTAAGCTTACAGGGGCTCTCCATTCACAAAGAGGCAAAGCTAGAACTCTAATATTTGGGGGTCAATTTGATTTGAGAGAGTCAATTAAATAGAAAAATATTTGTGCAACATAAAATATATAAAATATATTCAAAAAATTCAAAAAATTTATTGATTGTTAGGATTTGGATCATACGTCAAGTTGGCAATCTTGTTTGAAAAATACACATTAATTTTTTGTGATATTTTATTCTATGTAAAAAGTTTTTTTAATTGAACACACTAAGTTATTTATGAAAATTTTGAAATAATTTAAAGTTTGAATACCTATATTGCAAGATTTGCTTAACGAGTTAATAGACAGATCGGTTGGTGAAAAGACAGATTGATCAGTTAAAAGACAGATCGATTGGTCGGTATATATAGATACTGAAATCTATTGAAGACAATTTGATGCATTGCTTGATACGGATCAATCACCGACCAATCAGTGGTAAGACCGATCAATCGGTCTATTTTGCGAGACTGGTTTAAATTGCTGTTAGGGTTTGTCCAGCGGTAGTCTTTTTGTATATTTTTTCTCTCCAACTTTTGTGAGCTTTCAAGAAGAAGTTTATCTGAAATTTTGTTCACATCTCGCTTAAATACATATTAGATTTAAGGGCATTCAAGAAAATCGTCAAATATGATGCCTTTATCTTTTTAAGTAGTTCATGGTACATCTTGAGTGGATTCTCAAGGTACAAAAGTCTGGCCTGAATTCTATCAGTAGTTAAGTACGATTTGGTGTATGTAAATTCGGTAAGAATAAACTTATATATGTAGGTTGTGAATTCAATATTAGTTTTGTATGATTTTTTGTAATTAAAATTTATTCATCGTGTTTGATTTACTTGAACTTAAATTAATTTCATAATTTTTATTCAAATTAAAATTTTTCACTTAAAAATCTTGTTCCTTGTATTGCTGTGTTGATTTACTTATGTGATTGGGTGTAATGTATTAATTAGTACAGATAAAATAACTTTTTAAAAAATTAAAAATTGGAACGCCTACACCCTCCGGTCCCCTCCTTACAACCCTACATCCACATTGATTGTTTCTAGCCAGTCTCGGAGGGATACCATTTTAGGTTTCGATTGTTAATTAGCTTAAAATTTAATTTTTTTAATTTTTTTAAATTTTTTAGTTAAAAAAATTAAATTTAGTTCAAATAGGTTGTTTAGTAATTTAATTTTTAAGATAATTTTTTAAAATTTTGGTTGTTTAGATAAAAGCTAATTTTTATATTTTTTATTCAAAGTGGACAATTTTATCCTTATATATATTAGATATTAACAATTATATATAATTAATAGTGATAGTAAATAATTATGAATACAAAATTTTATTATATTTTAAAAGTGGTAAGAATTTAAATAAAATATTATGAGAATTTGTATTTTAATTTAATTTTTTAATTTTTACTCTTTTCACTTTTTTATCAAAAAAATAATCTTAGACTTATAGCATTTTTGGCCAAAATTGCTAACCGGGGTCTTTAGTGTGACTAGATTTCCATTTGAGCTCAACATCAAAATCATAGCAGCCAAAGCTTGAAATACACAATACATAGGCCTCATTTGGCAATTGGCTTTAAACTAGTTTAAAGTTAAATTTTTTGTTTTTTTCTTAAAGTTTTAAAAATCAAAAAGCCTCGTTTTTTAATTCGAAAGTTTTTAACTTTTTAACTTTTTACATAATTTTTTTAATATTTTTAAAAAATATTATAACTTTTATTATATAAATTTATTTTTATAAAAAATATATTTTTAAAATATAGTCGTCAAAATCTATCAAATAAAATTCATATTAAATATAAAATTATCTAAAAATAAACTTTAAAAATTATAATAATTTTAAATAATTTTTTTATTTTAACTTAAAATCATCTAATACCTCTTTTAAATAATAATTTAATTTTTTAAACTTAAAGTAGGTTGTCAAACAAACCTTACACACAATGAATGAATCAATGAATTGCTTTGCATCTTTTTAGGTTCACATCTATCCGCTGCACTGAGCCCCATGGAGAAAAAGCTACGCCGACGTCGAGGTTTTAAAATATACCACCAGAAAAAACAAAATACACGATATTCCAATAACAAAAATTACCGAAATTAGATCATAGTCGTTCATTTTTATCGGACTCTAAAACTGTGTAAATAGATGGCTTCTGATTTATGTGATTGGTACTTGTATAAATATGGCCAGACTACGTTTCATTAATGATATTTTGATAAATAGAAAGATTATTATTATTATTATTATTATTTTAAATTATTTTATTTGTTATTAAATATGAATTGAATGGGAGAAATGAACCCTGTTAAATTCTCTGGAGATAAAACTCTGCGAGGCATAAATAAATATATTATTATTTTTAATTATTTAATTTATTATTAAATATCTATTGAGGACGAGAATCAACCTTGTTAAATCTTACGGAAATGAAATTCTGCGATGCATAAATAAATATATTAATTTTTTTAATTTTAGTATTATTTAATTTGTTATTAAATATCTATTTAGGGAGAGAATTAACATCTTATTTTTTAGTTTTTAATTTGTCCGTGCTAAATAAATTCCACGGGAAAGAGAATGAATTTCATATTTAAAATTTAGAATTTACTATTTATGATTTGACACTTCCGTAGATAAATGTAAAACTTTGAATTTTATTACTATCTATGATTTGACTCTACACATTTAAGAATTCTGATATGAGTTATATTTGGAATTGAAACTTGTTTTGTAAATATATTTTTTTTATAAATTATTTAATAATATATTAAATATCTATTTAGGAAGGGAATCAACCATGTTAAACCCTTCAGGAGATGAAACTCTGCGATGCATAAATTAATATGTTAATTAAATTTTTTTTTAAAATTATTTAATTTGTTATTATATATTTATTGAAGGGGTCCATGTGAAACTTGTCAAATTCTCCGGGGGATGAAACTCTGCGAGTCATAAATTAAGTTATTAAATAATTTCTTTTGCATTTTTTTTATCAAATGCATTCCATGCTAATGTACACTGTAAAATGTAAAATGTGCAAATAAAATTTGTGAACATCTCATTTGCTTATAATATTACCCTTTTCATCTGTAATTACCTCTCTACTCTAATCAGTATTTTTAACACTTATTATTATTATATTTTTTAATATATTAGACAGTTCTTGAGGGTCCATAATAACAGAACCAATTCTCTCTACTTTATTTTTCTTAATTTCAACCTCAGAAACGGACGATCCAGGGTCCAACTCCGTTATACCAATTCCTGCTCTTCGTATATCAATCTTGGACACACTTGAACGATCTCTGCGTTCATCAATGACTTATCCAGATTTTCCAAAACCTCTAATCAACATATTGGACCTCCTTTTCGGTAAATAAAGAGACATGGTCCGGGAGAGAATTGGAACAGCACTACTTGGGACACAGTGCCAAACATCAACATATTCTCTATTGTATTTTTTTGACATCACATTGATAGACGGCGGTCTTATTACAGAATCTTTCGGTATTTCACTTGTAGAATATTTCAGATAATCCTTTATTTTACAATATGTAACACATCTTTTGATATTAGATTCTTCGAGATAATACTTGACCACCCATAGTGCCTGTTTATCATAAACAGAACAATATCCAATTCCATAATAAATTAATTTACACTGACAATTTACGAGGAATACAAAATAAATATGCAGACTGTCATTGCCAAGCGATTAAATTCCATGTAGATAATATTACTGTATATCAATCTTAGGTTGCATTTGGTTATCGGGATTACTAATGATATATGATTAACAGTGAGAAATAAATCTCATGTTATTTATTTTATTATTTGTTTGAGAGAATGAATTATTCTTGAGATTACTAATTAGAGTAGATTATGTAATAATATGTTTATTTTACTTTTTTATACTTCACGTTCTTTAAAAGAAAAAGGTTGAAAAAACTTAACTTCTATACATTCCAAACATGACGCAACTCCATTTAGTTTTGAGCATCATTAGCTTCCATGCCTTTGCACTTTCAGCTGTCCAAAATAGTGCTAAATTTTCATCCCTACTTCAAGAATGCTTCGGAAATAAATCACATTTTCTGTTTGGCATCTTTACAAAACTAGAAAAATGCCTTTTTTTTTTTAGCAAAAAAGCCATTCTTTAAACTATAGTGTTTGACAACTCTAAAAAAACCTTTTCACTTCTTTTTCAAAAAGTTTACACACATTTCAAATGTTTTTTTTAATAAAATGAGTATATAATACCATTAACTAAAAAACCAACCCTGTTATTAAAAAAAAATAGTATTATCACAAATATTATAATTTAGAAGCCAAATATAAAAACAGACATTTAAACAAAACACATAAAAGATGCTCTAAGTAAATTAGTCTAAATAATTTAATTTTCTTCTTTCTTTTTCTTTTAAAAAGAGTTAAAAGCTTGTAGCTAACTTAGTGCTTCTTAAGCACTAAGGACTCGTTTGGAAATCGATTTTGAACTAATTTTTTAATTTTAAGTAATTTTAAGTTAAGAAAATAAAAAAATTATTTGGTAAGAGTAAGAGGTAGCTGTTAAGCCAAAAGCTCAAAGTAGCTTTAAGCTAAAAGGTAAAAAATTTTTACTTAAAATTATTATAATTTTTTAAAATTTATTTTTAGATAATTTTATTTACGAATCTTGTTTCATAGATTTTGACCAGTAAATTTTAAAAATATAATTTTTATAAAAATAAATGTATATAATAAAAGTTATAATATTTTTTAAAAATATAAAAAATTTATGTAAAATACAAAAAAGCTAAAAGCCTTTAAATTCTCCTATATTTGGACTAATTTTTCTAGAAAGCTTTTTACATAAAATCTTTTGAAAAGTCTACCTGTTTAGTCTGATTTTTTTTAAAATATTTTTATATTTATTTTTTTATAATAAAAAAGTTAAAAAATCAGAAAGTCTACAAAAAAAAAAAAAAATGCTAATCCAAGCATAAGATTCAAAACAGAACCTTTTTGACGTTTTTAAGTTTTAAACAAAAAATAAAAAATTAACTTTAAACCCGTTTTAAGCCGGTTGACAAATGGCGCCTAAAGTAGGATTTCTAACTATAGACAAAATATGTAATTTTTCTGTTTAATTAAGCCTTGAATACCTAAAGTACCCTTATTCATGCTGGAAGCTAGCGCTTCCGGTGGAGGGTGTAATAGTAAATTAAGGATCTCTTTCGCCAATGTTTTCCATGGGAATCCTCGTTTATAAAAAGCTATCGTTTTCTAGACAAGTCGAAGGCCAATTTCGGGTTAGGGCTCACTGGGATCTTCATTATTCGCATCCAAACCAAACCCTAACCCTAACCCTAGAAACCAACCATGTCGTCCAAGCAAGGTAATCGAGCTTTTATTGACGTATATTTCCATTTGCCCCCTCTCTTCAAAACATCGATTTGCTTGATTTGTATTTTTAATTTATCAGAATGAATGAATTGCAAAACATGTGTGATACTTGTGTTTGTATAGGTGGAAAAGCAAAGCCCTTGAAGGCACCCAAGGCTGAAAAGAAGGAATACGACGAGGTATAATCACCGATCTAGTGCGTA
Source organism: Heliamphora exappendiculata (assembly GCA_034768845.1). Classification (NCBI taxonomy): domain Eukaryota; kingdom Viridiplantae; phylum Streptophyta; class Magnoliopsida; order Ericales; family Sarraceniaceae; genus Heliamphora; species Heliamphora exappendiculata. The sequence continues at coordinate 6,042,143 of JAOTRH010000016.1, read as the reverse complement.
TATGCATATAATCTACATCGATCTCGTGCGTATATGCATATACTCTATATGTATTTGTTCATGGTTTGGTTTGTTTTCATTGTTATAAATACTTGGTGATACGATCTATTTATTGAGAACTAAAGAAGCAGAATTATTCGGTAATACCTTTTTGAGATTTAGTTAGTTATGATAGACTGTTTGAGAAAGGTAATATTCACCAAGCTATATGTGTGGGCTGTAGGCAACAGGTTGACTTTAGTGATCACCTATTATTTGTTTCCTATTTCACTCAAGAACTGCGTGTTGAAGTTTTGGAAAATTTCAGGCTGGTTTGTTATGTTTCTACTTGGGGTCATATCATATATTGGCTTAGTGTAAAGTTACAGGACAAGTCTTTTTTGTTAAAAAAAGATGTAAGAAGGGTACTAGAGTTGCTCTTGATTTGGTTAGAGCTGATCTGAAGAATATTTGGGAAAGAATATTGAGATAGACTCCTTAATATTGAAGGCATTGGTATGGTCACGATCGATTTCATGTGTGCAAAGTGGTTATAAGATATCTCTGTCACTTATGAGATTTGTCTGAATTGGACAGTTGTTCAGTGGAAACAGCTTGTTGATAGCTTAGTAGTTTGCAGATGCTTCTATATACGATCTCATTAGGATTTTAAAGTGAATTTAGGTGTACCGTACTAATATGGGCTAATGGATTTTTAAGTCTTGTTGGTTACTAAAGGCAAGTGTTGTGAATGTATCAATGGTGATTTGACAACTTCAATTTTATTCAAATTTTCTGCGCCAGTTCAACGTACCAAACCTGCTGACCATGTTTTAATCATTGAAACTAAGTCACATAGAGAGGTCCTTTTTATGTTCTTTTTTTTTGTGGTGATTTTCTTGAATCATGATTAATTTTTAAGTTTGGTTTGATAATATTATTGTGTCTCCTGTAATCTTCTCTTCAACTATACAGTTTTCTCCATGATTTTTCATTGTCAATCCAGTTTTCTTGTAGCATGCAATTGCTATCGAATATTGTTCTCATTCTGTTCAACACGCATACTTGTTATCTTATATTGTCAAATTGAATGCACTTTCTTTTGTATTCTATTTTGAAACCTAATTGCTACAATTACCTCAATTGGCCCATAATCCGAACATGGAAATAAAGAGTCATATATAGTTTTTTTTTCCCGAAATGTATTTCCTGATAATTCCCTCCAAGATTTTGTTAAGTCGTAGTGTCAACGCCACTATTTCAGCTCAATTCGGCAATTTGGTGATTAGTAGTCTACTGGATAGCGATTACCAAGTTTGGGATTTTTATTGGTGAATTTGACGACACGATAATTCCTATTTCATTGTTTTTAGCTTATGTTGAATTTTCAAGATTTTTTCGAGTTTGGAACCAAACAGTTCTGAACCTCACTCTATAAAAAATTATATCAAAAAGGCCATGCACCACCACACAACATGTGGCCAGGCACTTTCAACCTCACACCATGCAATAGCCACACGTCATAGGGAGCTCTTATGACACATTAACACTTGCAATTTTTTGCAACACAATTGGAAGAGAAATAGAGCAAAAGAGAGTTCGGGAGGGCAAGGGAGAAAGAGAAAGGGAGTTACCAGCCACCACCACCCAGACACGCCATTGTCGAACCACCTGCCTCACCTCCACTCCTTTCTATTCCTTCACCACGGCACCACCTCCACACATCTCTTCTCTTCCCTTCCATTTTTCGATGCCACCACCACACCACCTCATCCACCACCACCACCACCACGGTTTCCTTCAACCACAAAAATCACCACAAAATCATTTTAGCACCACCATCCTCCATTATCGGCAACGACCTCCGCCATTAATGAAAACCACCATCATCACCACCTTTCTTCCTCCCCCTCACACTCCTTGCCACCTCCTCCAACACTGCACCACCTTTACTACACCATGGACCACCTCCTCCGCTACGTCACTTCCACCATACTACAACACTACCTACTTCACCACTCCATAACAACCACCACTACCCATGGCACCACTTCCCCCATCGCGCGCATGGTGCACCACCACCATACCATGCGCACCACCACCATACCATGCGCACCACCACCATACCATGACAGCACCATCTCCTCACCATGAAAACATCTCCACACATCCAACCACCACGTCCTCCACCATATGTGAGAACCACCACCGATTTGGCAACTCAGGGATTGTGTAGTTGACTCAATGTTTGATTACTAAGTTTGGAATTTTTATTGGCGACTCCAAATGCATGATAATTCCTATCTCATCGTTTCTAGCTTATGTTAAAATTTTGAGAATTTTTCGAGATCAAAATCAGACAATCCTTAAACCACATGTTGTAAAAATTATATTAGCGGGCTGAAGTAATTAGGGTGGGATCACAATCATGTGTCATAGTCTCATAGTCTCATAGTTTGATATCATTGTATGGGGATTCTTATAATCGCTTCTTCATATACTGTTAGGTTCAGGTGTACGTTCTCATTGTATATAAATGTTCCGAGCTATGATATTAGCATGATTATTCTAAATTCTTGGTTACGAGGCAAGCTTGAAAACTGACATGTTATATAATGGTTACGATTGAAACCTTAAGTTTATATCTTAAAAGGAATGGAAAAGTTTTCATAAGCATGTTTGAAGCTTTTGATAATCCATGGTAAAGTAGTAATTTTGATACATGTGCACTCACACAACGCATTCTCAGAGGAATCTTATTGTGGGCTTGATGTTGTTTTTATGTCATCTTTATAGACTTTTATTTATGATTTTAATTTCTTGCTGAAAGTTGTAACTTAACTTACTTTTGTCTTCGGCCCAGTGGGCCCATAAATTTGTATATATATGTGTGTGTGTGTTTAGTTGTATATGCATATATGGTAAGTTACATTTACCTCCCCTAAGGTTAATTGAAAATATTGGTAGTTTCTCATAGGTTTTTTGAAATTACACCTGACCTCCCTTTTGTTTTAGTTTTGTACAACACATTCCCCCTTTTGCTGTTAAGAATGAATACGGAATTTGTTGAGATCAACAAGTATTTAATGTTTAGCTTCCCATTTTTCCCTTCTTTGTATTATTCATTTTTCATATTGTCCTTAATAAAATAGTAATATTTAAAAATAAATCAAAAAATCACCATTTTATTCTTAGTTCAACCACCACCTCCAACCGCTACCATCTCTTCCAACTAGGTACCACCACCACCTCCTTTTCCAACCAGGTACCACCCCCACCTCTCCCATATTCTCTTCTCACTCTTCAAATCACAGAAGAAAAACCCTCCCAAGTATATGCCAGCCACCTGCAACCAATGCTAACTCCAATCAGCTACCTCCAACAACCAGGCCCCACCATCGAAACACCACCCCACCACCGAAAGTGAATCGAAGACTAGAAAAGAGGACTAGGAAAGGGACTTATTTTTCATCAAAAAACCAATTCGAAATTAAAGATAAGCGAAGCTTTCCAATTCAAAGAATCACATATAAAAAATAAACACACACTAACACACATACATAATATGAATACTTATATACATGCACATGTACCCTTGAGATGAGAAGCCTCTCATTCCCTCCAGGCATGAAGCAGTGATCTCCTTCCATGTTTTAAGTGTTGTCTTGGTCCTAAAATGCAAGTGAAGGCTTAGAAATTAAACCCGTATTTGCGTACTCCAAATTTGCAGGATGCCAATTATAAAAAATCACCTCCTCTGCGTTTACTGTGCCCCCATAAACGTGCCAAAAAAACACTCTAATGCTCCCCCAAGAGAAACACTGCCAAACCGCCTGCCCCATTTAACTAAGTTGGCTTGCCTTGTCAAAAGATGGTTAAATGCAGTTTCCACCGTTAGCGTTTCCTTCCAAATTGTAGAGTGGGCCCCTGTCACTTACGTTATGAAGAGGATATGACAATTGTCTGGCCAAAATCCTGCCACCCCTCCCCAACAATTATAACATTTGGCTTGCTGGGGTCCAATGGAATTTTTTGCAATGTGAAGGTATAAAATCAGCAGAAATCTCTTTTGCGATCCAATTCCACACTCTCACAGCCATCTCATGACAATGTGCTTCCTAACAGGATTGTAATTAATCTGTTCAATCCCTCCACCAACAAAAAGAACCATGGCATCTATTTTCTTATAAATAAGGGAATCTATGCAAGCTATGCCGTTACAAACCATCGTCACACTCCCCTACTGGTGTCGGACGTTGTCTTCTCTGCAAACGGCATCGTCTCCACACGCCATCAACCACCACCGGACGCCATCGCAACCCTTAATCCCAAATTCCTCAAATCTCTTGTCTTCCCCCCTCTCTAAGACCCACAGACTAAGCCTTCCTCCCTCTTCTTTTAGGGCTAAAGACTAAGGTGTTTTAGTTGTAAAAAAAGCGAATTGGCTAAAGAACGTGAGTAAATTTAGGAAAAGTAATAAATTACCTTATGTTAGTTTTAGTATTAAATTCTAGAGTGTTTTAGTTTTAATAAAAAATTTGGCTAAAAAAAGTGAGTTAACTTAGGGGTAAAATGGTAATAAGTTGCCTTTTAGGGCTAAAGACTAAGGTGTATTAGTTCTTTTTTAAAAAAAAAAACAAATTGGCTAAAAATGTGAGTAAATTGAGCAATAAATTTAGTTTTAAAAAATTTTGGCTAAAAAAAGTGAGTTAACTAAGAGATAAAATAGTAATAAATTACCTTATAGGGATTTTAGTTTTTTTCTTAAAAACAAATTGGTTAAAAAGTGTGAGTAAATTGAGGAATAAAATAGTAATAAATTCCCTTATGTTAGTTTTAGTAATAAATTCTAAGGTGTTTTAGTTTTAAAAAATAATTTGACTAAAAGACGCTAGTTAACTGAGGGATAAAATAGCACTAAATTATCTTCTTATAGAGCCATTCATCCAACATGACTAACAAAGGAGGTCAGAAACTCAGTGCTATATGAAAATTTTGAAGAAAACTGTTAGTATTTTCAAATAACCTCAGTGGAGGCCAATGTAATTTACCCAAACTGTTAGTATTTTCATTTAATCTCAGGGCATGTCAATATAATTTATCCTATCTTCATTATATTTTGATTATGTGATTCTTAAAATGTGTTTTGCGTTAGTTAGAAACTAAACCCTAGTTCTATCCTTTGCCTTAGATCTCAGCCATGGTTAACACCCGCAGTAACACGAGTAATCGAGTTACAAATGACATGAATGATCCAATGAATGAATTACTACATATGGTACAAGGATTAGTTGGATTCATGCAAGCCCAACAACAATTGATACAATACCACCTTCGACAACAACCACAATAAGATCTACCACCTCTGGCCCCACAACCTAAAGGAGGAAATAACAACCCTCAACATGTTGACAAACAACCAGAAGATCGAAACCTTGGAGATCAACAACAACGAAACCAACCCTTCAACCTGCAACAAGCAAACCCGGTATCATTGTAGGCAAAATGTAAAAGAGTTTTTAAAGATCAAGCCTTCAATTCTAAAAGGAGGAATGTATCTTATACAACGAACGAGTGGATCGTCAAAATTGAAAAGATTTTCAAAATGCTAGAATTCGATGAAATTTAAAAGATTATACTAGTGACCTATTAGTTGGAAGGAGAAGCTCACCAATGGTGGAATTTGAAGCATCAATCAAAACCCATGATGAGATGGGAGCGATTCTTAGTGGTCTTTCGGGAAATGTATATTCCTCAATCTCTGCATGATGAGATGGGAGCGATTCTTAGTCTACCGGCAGATCTTAGGTGAATTTGACTCACTGGGCCAGTGACTGATCCTATCTTACGGGTTTGGATTGTGACACTTAACTTTAGCGTTTTGTGTTGTCAACACAAGTTTTCATAAATTTTATGCAGTATATATTGCAGACAAAGATATATTGGACTCGGCAATTGTTTCTTCCACAATGTTGTGCTTTGGTTCAAATATGTGGGGTGGTCCCTGTGTGTTTTCCGAGGCTGATTTTCCATATAGTGATTACAGATTAATTTTGTTGGGTCGTGTTATGGCAAGTCCAATGGTTCTTCGAATGCAAGGAAGGCTGTACTTTGAATCTAGTATTGCGGCTTAAATCTTTTACATGTTTGTTCTTCTGATTTTAAATTAAAATGCTCCCTTGCAGAGTGATTTGGCTAACCTCCAGAAGAAGAAGGATGAGGAAAAGGTGGGATTTTAGGGCGGTAACTTTATATTGTGCTCCTTAATGCTTGTTTATTATTGACACAATTTATTCATTTGATTGTTGGTAAAATTCGGAGCAGGCACTTAGGGAGCTTAGAGCCAAGGCTCAACAGAAGGGGTCATTTGGAGGTGCTGGGCTCAAGAAAAGTGGGAAGAAATGAGGGCTTCAAACCCAAAACAACCTCTGAGTTTGTGTAATATGATTACAAAATGCACTTGTCCTTGTGTTTGGGTAGATACAATTGCCCGTCCTTTTTAAGTTAGCTGCAAAACAGTTCGTGGCGTTGTGTATGATTTCTAAATAAATTTGTGTTGAATGTATGGTCGTCTACATCTGTGTTTTATAGTTGTTACGGAAATGATCGTGGTTAGGTTTTGGGGGGG
>JAOTRH010000016.1:6017179-6035526 GCA_034768845.1 Heliamphora exappendiculata | reverse complement strand
AAACTTGTTTCAAAACTAGTTCTCCTCCTTGACTATGTTTAAAGAAAGTAACTTGGTAGTTAATTGGAACATGCAAGAAGATAAGAGACTGGAGAACACACGATTTCAAAAGTCATGAAGAAGCTTGTTTTATCATTACAGAGCTTCCTCAAAACAAAAAAGAAAAAAAGAATACAGTTTATTGGTTCTTTTTTCCATGGGTCATGACATACTTGAGGATAGAGATGCTAATGATAATTTCTAAATCCATAAGAAGCTAAACCAGAACTATCTCAGTTAGCTGGTAACTCTCTGAAATCCATATGCTTCTGGTAAGTCACATGCGCCATGCTTTCTATGTATTTTTTGAACAATTTGGAGGGATTGAATAGAATTAAATAATATATGATCTACATTTTCTGAATGTCTTACTGGATAAATTGTTTCGCATTTGATTTATTGAATTGGTTTATTAAATAATATGTGATCTACATTTTCAGAATGTCTTATTGGATAATTTGTTTTGCCTTAGGTTTATTGAATTGGACTGCTAATCCCTGTATGGGAGATTGAGAATTCAAAATTCATGGGATTAATAACTACTCCCTTCTATTAGGATTATTGTCCACTCTCTCATATTATCTTTTTTCTTTATTTAATGTTTAAAAATAATTTTTATATATTTATTTTACACTTTATACCATTTGCGCCAACCACAATACAAATAATAGGTATATATAATCTCATTTACAATGTCATAGTATTTGAAATAAACATATGTAAGACCGACATATTAGTTCTCTCTCATATCTAATATAATTCAATCCAACAGAACAAACATGAGCATAAGACACCGATTTTGCAGCCAGTGCTACCATTACAAAAGCCTGAAGCTTTTTTCCATGAAAAAGATAAAGAAGAAAAAAAATGAGCATTTCACCAGAATGCCATGGATCAAAATCAAACTAAATTTATAAAATGAAAAAATGAAGAAAAAAAAGGGCAATTTCCCCAACTTAGACAACGTCAAATTTATTTCTTAAAATCTGGAATGAAGGTTCAATTTGCAAAGCCCTTCAGAAACTAACCTGCTTACAATTTAATCCTATCTCTGCCATCGTGACATTACATCCACTAGCATTGACAAAAGCTTCTAGTACTCAAAATATGAGAGAAAAGAACTCCAAAATTAGAAAGCCTGATCAGTGCTACTGCTGGTCTGGTTTATCTGTTTCTTCTTTTTCAGGGTCTTCCTCTTCTTCCTCTTTCTTTTCTTCTTCTTCCTCGTCTTCTTCCGGAGGATCAGCTGGCAATGGAGGTGGTAATGGTGTTTTCATCGGGCTGAATTGAGGGAATATATCTGGTCTCCGCCCAGGCTTGGGCCTTTCCCATTCCTGCCATGTCAATAAATGTGCACAGGATGAGGAAAGATCTTTATAACACAAGTGAAATTATTAATAGGAAAAAGATGTACAAATCGAAAATGTCAGTTTGCAAAAACATTAAAAGGAAAATCTGATTATGAGATGTGGGAAATTAGTTTCAGCTCCCTTCAAGAAGACAACAAAGTGTCAACCATGCTTGGATGGCAGGAATCTAAGAGACTGGGAATTCCATTACTAGTTAGTAGTAATAAGATTTCCACGTGGCATTAGTAGTAATAAGATTTCCATGTAGCATTCTAGTGTTTGGACTAGTTGGCAATATACTACAGAAAAGAAGATACAATTTTAAAATATCATGGCTCGCCTTTCCTTCCTTTTTTACTATTGAATTTCAAGCAGTATTAGATTCACATGCCGTTAAGAGTAATGTGGCAATCTCATTCTCCTCAGAAATGTAAACCTAGAATGACATGCCATGTATTTGGGTGCACACAAATAATGGAATGAAGAGGACCTGGAATTAAAATCCCATTCCACCCCTTCATTCTTGTCATCCAAATGTGGACTCAAATGACCATACCATAGTCACTTGAGGGCTACAATGTCACTAAGAAAAACAAACGGCAAAAAAATTACTCTAGTTCCACTGCCTACACGGCAAAGCATAGCAGTTGTCAAAACTTGTAGCTGGGATCTACTTACTCAACAGCCTATTCCACAATTGTGGGAAATCGTACTTTAACAAAGAATAAACAGCTTAAATGCAAGTTATTTTATCTCTTTAACTAAACCAACTTGATCCCTGTGATGCACATCAATAAATGAGTAGAGACAGATGCATAGACCAGTAAAAGGCTGTCAAGCTAATATAAGGCAATATGCAATTAAAATAGGGTATGATCTTATGTATTACCACACGAAGCACTCTTCAGATCATCATTGCAGAAGGCAATAAGTGTTTCAGGTGAACATGAAAGGTGCTGGCACATGCAGAGGAGGTCAAGATACATCCCAAACTTGTGAACAATTGCATTTACTTTTCATCAAGCAACACCAGAGAGTAGTAAAATCATAGGTCATTCCTCCATTTTGGGGGTGGGGACCAATGGACAAGATATGTAGGAGAAGAATCCCATTTTTTACAGCACAATGGCTGATAGAGGTGATTTTATTTATGGATGATGTAGGTATGTTTCTGTAACCTTAGAATATCGTATCTTCAAATGATTCGTTTGTGCTCAATAAAGGAGAACAAATCCCAAAAACACTTAAGGTGGGTCATTCAACACATGGGAAGAACTTGGAAGAAATAAAGGTAAGCAGTAACAGCTCAAATCTTTTTTCCTTTTTTCTTTTTTTCATGGAAGCCTGAGTGGAATTGGAAGAGATTAAAGCCCAACCTCTTGCACATCTTTCACATACCCACCAATAATGATATCACAGAATGACAAAGAACAGCAGAATATGCACATGATCATGTGAGACTGATGTCGGAGTCAGCCTCGTCACTTACCACCGGAACAAGTTGGAAAGATACGTCTAGTGTACTGTGAACTGTCTACATGATCAGTGTGAAACTGATTGGAAGTCAACCTGTTAACATACTGTCTGAATAAGCTGGAAATGTATGTCCAGTGAACTGCAAAACTGACTCCACACCATACTTGGATGGACAAGAAAATTAGCCTTGGAGCATAACCATGAATTGTAGAAATTAATAAGAAAATTAACATATGCCACACTTCAATAACTTAATACATTAGTGGAAGAAATGAGTGCACCATGTCATTGGTGAATTTATAACAGCAGATGTACTGCAAGAGTTCCATAGCAGTTCCGCTTTTGAGAGTATTCTGGATATCACAATATATTAAGGAGGATTCTTAAATCTAGTCATTATTTGGCCAGCGAAAGATAGAAAACAAGGGAATGAATTTAATGTTTACTGCTTAGGTGTGTAGGTAATGGAGAGGCAACTGTGCCATATTTTTCCTGGTCCTAATGAGGGACTTCTGGTTTCCCACGAAATAGTACTAGTGTAAGACCATGGCAAAAATATCCCCATTTTATGGCCTTAACTCATTCTTCAACATTGGTACTAGCTGTTGAGTATTAGTAAATAATGTCTTTGGGATGCTGGATTGCTAGGGACTGTTTTTGAGTTATCAAGAGCGAGAAAGTAAAGAATGTTTTGGCAGAAGTATAGTGATATCTTACACGTGGAGCTACAGATTAGTTTCTACCTTCTGCAAACAGATGGCAAAACATGGCAGACAATCGTCCCAAAAGTTGGAAACAGTTACATCCCAACTTACATCCACTATGCAGTATTCAACAGGAGGCCACCTGAACGATTACCATTGTCACCGTATAAAACTGCTTTTCATTTCGGACTACTTGAAATCTTGAAGTATGACTTTACCCTAAATGTAGCTAATGACCAGCAACAGCCTAAAAAGCATTGGTGCCCCATTTGGCAACCTTTATGTTTATTGTTTGTTTGTTTTTTGTTTTCAAAATTCCGGAAACTATAAACAATATGAAGGGATAGGTTGTGGAACACCAGAAGTGCAATTGATATCCACATCTCTTTCCTTGTTTTGTCTGCCTGCATCTCTGCTCCCTTCAGATTTGGCCTTCTCCTGTTCATCAACTCGAACCTCATTCTTCTGTAGTTGATGTTACAGAGCAGCCTCATCAGGCTAGCACAACTTAGGCTGATGGGAGAGTTTTGCCACCACACAGCGAGTACTATATGGCCCTACCATGTTGGACGCCTTGTGGGCAAGGTAGTTGATCACAATTTACTCCAAGGAAGGGCACATAATCCCAGGGGTTTCTTGCTCATTTCTGGACCCAGACCCCAGCCCATCCCCCTCCTTAGACCTTGCGTATAGTGCTGCACATTTTGGGTAGCTTTCTCTTCAAGCACTCTTGCGTAAGAAGGGTTAGCTATGTTTCAAGCATTCCTAAAGAAAACAATATTATTGAATAGCTGGCTTAGGAATCAAGGTAACTTAAGTGAGACAAGTCAGTCTTCTTCAACGGATAAGATTCAAATAGCCTGACTGCATCTTAGGCTTAGGGCCAAAGGCATCAAAAGAACGAGAGGAGCCAGTGGCTCATCTTGCCTTTAAGCTACATTACTACATTAACAACTAAGGTTTTGGAAGACTCTTTGCTAATTTGCAAGGGATGGCAAAAAAGTTACAACTAGCAATTTTGTTCAATAAATTATGTACAAATTATTGATGTAAACACAGTGGAAAAGCCAATTTGTATTTAATCATAGAAGCGGAACATTTTCCACCCAATAGCTCATTAATCAGGTTCTTACGCATTAGCAGCAATCAAAAAAGTGAACAATAAGCACAACTATAGTTAGAACAACTTCAAAGGTTGAGACTTCATATTCAATAGCTTTGCTAAGGAAAAGGCAGGAATATACATATACATACAAACATATATAGATATATTACAAGTACGAATTTCAATAGAAAATATAAACTATAAATTCACCCACCAAAGTCTAATATTAATTAATTGAAATAGTGCTCACCAGGTTGGGAATTGAACTCCTAACAATCCTTTCCACTCCCCAGATGTTATTGTAGGTTAAAAAAATGGGACGAAACAAAACCAATTCTGAAATCAACTAAACCTAATCCAACCAGTTCCAAATTAATTGAGGTAAAAATTTCTATACCAACGTTTTATCACCAACCAAACAGAGGGCAAGAGCAAAAGGTGAACCCACAAGACAAGATGTTCGAAGAAATTAATCACACGGGGGAGCTAAAAGGCTTACGATTGGGAAATCGAGAGGGGAACGGCGAGTCATCTTCTCTTCCTCCGGTGCCATGCACACGACCTGTAGCCTCCGATGGCTGCGTGTCATTGCCGTTCGCCTTCCGAGAGGGAGAGGCGGCATTAGGGCGAGATACGGAGGTCTGCGGCCGAGATGGTGGGTATGACCGGAGCGAGGAGACGTAGTTGTTGACGACGACGGAATCGCCAATGCTGCCGTCGAAGTTGACGGGGATAGAGATAGAGAGAGGGACAGCGACGCCATCGCAGGCTGCTTCTTTCTCTTTCCTCCTCTCTATCAGTGGCAGCCAAATCCTTCTCGTTGATGCCTATGGACACCAACCGACTTCGCAAACTTGGGGTATGTTTCGGGTAGCCTTTTTGTTGTAACTTTTTTGTCTTTTCAGTTTTTTTTTTTCAAGATTTTTTTATTTTTTATTAGTAATGAAAAAATAACTAGAAATAGTATAGACATTTTGGCTGAATTTGAAAAAAAATACTAAATGCAAAAAAAAACTTGACAAAAACTTTCAAATAGTTTTTATTATATTTAATATTTTGATTTTTTTATCAAAATTTATTTGTTTTTATTTTTATTTTTTGTGACGAGAATTTTTTTAAAAAAATACCTAGGCTAACGTGAAAAAAAAAAGGCTAAAAACAAAAAAATTATATAAAAAAAATATCCCAAGCCTCGTTTCAAATAATATTGGCTTATTGGGTTTTTATTTTTTTAGTAAAATAATTCAATTTTAATAAGCTAATTTTATTTGGAGTAAAGTTATTTCGGGTAATTTTTACTAAAGTTCCATTTTATGTTTTATTTTACTAAAAAGCCCAAAAACAAATTCAACTTTTTTATAAGTCACATCTTGAAATAGGATGTCGATTATACCCTATCATTGAATCGTCCATTCGCGCATTTGTTTTTCGTCCAAATTTTAGAGCAACAGCTTTCGAAATATCAGCAAACAATCTACTCAAAATCAACCATATTCGAAAAATCAAGAAATCACCATCCACGGACTGCAAAAAAGTCTAGGAATATTAAGAAAAATGCATGGATGGATTGCGATTTGAATTTGGCTCGTAATGTAGATTCGAAGAACAAACAGCTTCATACTCGTTGAACATCAAATAGCATGTCATTCTCTAAAGTTCTCAAATGTAATATCACATATTTATATCATATTGAGCCAATTTTTTCATGCATTTCAAAGCCCTAGTTTTCTGCGTATTTTAGTTTGCAGAAAATGATACAGCAAACAGAAAATGATACATTCAACAGAAATTCAGTAGAAAATAATACTGTCAACAGAAAATGATACACCCAAATGAAATCCAGTAAAGAATGATACTGCCAACAAAAAATGATACACCCAAATAAAATCTAGCAGTTCTGCCAACAGAAAATGATACACCCAAATGAAATCTAGTAAAGAATGATACTGCCAACAGAAAATGATACATCCAACAGAATATTATACATCATTAGAAATTTTACAGAAAATGATACAGTCAACAAAGAATGATACACCAAACAGAACATTACACACCAACTTATTTCAACATGTAGTACAAGTATAATTTTCTGCAAAGAAAATGAGAATATCCTGATATGATAAAGAAATGAAATTTTAAAAAGGAAATGAAAAGTATCCTGATATAAAAAGAAAATGGGAATAGCCTAATATGAAAAGTATCATTTTCTTCAATCTGCGTGGTGTACTTGTGTTTGTGTGAAAAAAGGAAATGGGATTTTGAAAAAAAATTCCTAATATGAAAACAATCCGATTACTGTATCACATTAATTACAAATAATTAAGGGTATAAATGTTTATTTTTTATCCAAAATTTTAAAAAAAGATTTTATAGAATATCATACTTTTAATAAGCACTAATCCCCAAGTATCTTTCCAAAATGGGATCTATTCCTAATTTATACTTTCTCTTATAAGCTGAATTTTGATTATTCAGAATAAACTGCCTTTTGACTCTCTTTTTGAATTTTTTTTCGTCTTTGTTTGCCGTACTTGTTTGCTATTAGACGAGCTTATTTTAAATAAACTTGCTTATTTATTTACTTATAATTATCATAGTTTGTTAACTTTATTCTATATTATTCATTTTTATTGTTATTGAGCATTTTGATTTTTAAGTTAATTTTTTACTTTCTTAATTTTTTATTGAAAAAGAATAAAAAATTGAAAAATTATCAAAACAATAAAAAATAAAATAAGTTAATAAGTCAATGCTTTTGTTTACTTAGTAAGTTTTTTTTCTTCTTTTAATCATATTCGACAAACCAAAAAAATAAAAACAAAAACAAAAATCTTGAAGAAAAATTTAAAAATTCAAACAAAAATAGAAATAGCAAAACAAGCTTAATAAGCCTTAGCTAAGGACAAAATCTTATCAAGTTAAGTGATTTGATTTTACTTCGGATAAATATGATTGGAGCAATTATTTTCTTTTCTCTCTTACAATGTGTTCTAAATAAATTTAAGTATCCCACTATATATAGGAGCCACACAAATAGGTGATCCAAATTTATTTGCGACAATACATGTTGAGACTTAAAATAATTTTTTATCCGATTGTAAGGCCAAAACTACTCAAACCACCACTACCAATGGGTTCTATTCTTATTTCTTTCTGTTTTTTGGCAACAAAATATTTGTTTTGAACTTATAAGTTTGTAATGCAAATGAAAATGGATGCTTCGCTGGTTTTTAGTATTGCAACAAATATGAAATAATCAATGTATTATTATTTGTATCAGTCCTTACTAAAAGACCCGTTTGGTTACTTAAGTTTTTTTGGGGCAAATAATAGCTAAAAAGTAAATTATAAAAAAACACACATTGTTTGCCAAATTGTTGTGTTCACCAATGAAGGCCTATTCAACGCAACAAGCTAAAAGATGAGAAGAAGTGAAAAATATAAAAACAAAAAATACATAAAATTTATCCCAAATGGGACCTTTGTTGCATAAAATATGTGTGGCACTCCAAGGGCCTGCGTTTCTGCCCTCTCCACTTGCTTTGTTCTATGAAGGAAATGTGTTTTTATTGCATTGAATTGTAGAATATTATCCTGGATACCCTGACCCTGGATCTTTGGACAAATTATGTTAGGATTTGAACATCAATTTCCGAACGCGAATGGAAACAAAATCACGCACAAAAAAATAAAAAATAAATAACACCGAGGATTTACGTAGTTCGACCCACACCGGCCTACGTCCACGAGCGAGAGAGAAAAATATTTCACTATGACGAATGTGAAAGAGTACAAAACTCAACTTCCTTCTCTCTACCAGCTAGTCTCTCAATTTTCTCACACAATATGAGACCCTAGCTATTCTATTTATAAGAGACTACCAAAACAGAAGCTGCTAAAACAACAATAGGACAGCTGCTAAAATAACAATAGAAAAGTTGCTAAATGACTAATAGGACAGCTGCTAAATAAACCTAGCTGCTAAATCTGATATTGAGATTCGAGTCAATCCCAACATTAGTTCGAATCTTTCAGCCATCTTAAAGAACCGTCAGCAAAGAACCGTCAGCAATCCTCGACCTGCACGCCTTTTCTATTTTGATCTGCCTGTAATCTTCTAGTAAGGCAAAAGATCTCCACCTTGACTTGAATTCTTCAAACTACCCAGAAGATAATCAGCATCGCTGTCGATTCTGCTGTCGTCGTCGTCGTCGATCTGCCACACCCAAACAACATGGCCCACACCTCTACACCGAGGTGCTCGCACCCCAACCCGGGTGCCCCATAAAGCTCACTACTTTGTAGAAGAACGTGGCCCCATTCTCCCCCTTTGTGCGCACAATCGGAGAGATCACCGCCACTAACCAAATTAAGAGCAAATGAGACTCGCTTCTGTCGAGGTGTACACATGTCCGTCACGCATGTTGTTTTAGTCTCGATGCTCGGAGCTTTCCTGTGAATATCCAACAACTGTTGCTCTTGCATCTTGCCGGCATCCTGCATGCAATCTGATTTGCTCATCTGCGCACTTGTACTACCTCGTCGGTTCCGTGTACCCCTGCGCCTATTCCGTGTGCTTTTCCGCAACTGTTGTTCACTCTGATCACCCTTACACTATTTCCGTGTAAGTCGTCTACCTGTACTACTCATCTAATATTTGGCAGTAGCTCCACTTGTCACAATATTCCCTACGAGCATGTATAGGTTGTCAATCATCTGTTCCTGCAGTACATCACTATTTCCCTTTGAAACCCAAAGAACTCCACCTCCAGATGAGAACCCACAACCTCTCGAATCCAGCATCTCCAGAGAAATCAAGTTCTTCCTTAGATTCGACACATGTCTAACCCTAGTCAAGATCAAAACGGTCTCATCAAGCCTACAAAATCACACTGTCTCTATACCGACAACTTGCTCACTGCATTGTTAGTCATTCTGACAGTACTCCCATCGCATGCTTGATACGTATCAAAATACTACTTCACTGCACACATACAAAACGAACATCTAGAATCTAATATCCAATCTAATTTTCTCATACCTGAAGTAACTGTGAGCATCTCTAATTCTTCATAATCGGAGCCCTCTGTAACTGTTGTATCTGATGATTGTTCTTTTTTCTTGTCTGCCTTGTACTTCAGACAATTCCTCTTCAGATGACCTTTCTTGTCACAATAGTAGCACTTTTCTTTGTAACCTCTCAATTTGGAACGACATTTCTTCTTGGACTCATCTTGCTTCACTATAGCCGTGCCTCTGACTTTCCCACTGCCTGATGCAACCATGATGCCCTCCCCCTGTGATCTGTCACTCTCCATCTTCTTCAATATCTCATGAGATATGAGAGCAGCAATAATCTCAGCTAACCCAAGAGTATCCTTCCCAAACACCAGTATAGTCCTCAGATGCTCATATGATAAAGGCAATGAAACCAGCAGGAGAATTGCTTTATCCTCATCCTCGATCTTCGCGCTGATAGAATCCAATTTCGTCAGTATCTTGTTGAATTCGTCCAAATGCTCCATAAAGTTCGCTTCTTCTGTCATCTGAAGTGCATATAGTTGTTTCTTTAAAGACAACCGATTAGTCAATGTTTTGGACTTGTACCTGCTCTCCAACTTATCCCAGAGTTTCGCCGGATCGCTTTGGTTGATGACTTTCTGAAAAGTACTGTTACCGAGATACAACTGAATCGTGCTGTTCGCCAAGTCCCGCATCTCCTCCCACTCTACATTTTTCATCGTTTCTGATTTCTCTGACTTATTTATAAGAGCCTTAATCAGTACTTCACGCGTCAAAATATTCTTCACAATTTGCTGCCATAAAGTGAAGTTGTTGTGGCCGTTAAAAGGTTCAATCACGAAATTCGAACTTTTTAACGCCATTAGATTTGTCTGACAATCTCCACAATCTGAACTCGTCGCAATAACATATATGTGTAATCTTTGTCCCACGCTGTCCAAATTAATTCTGATTGTACCCGATCGCTCCTGATTATATTTGATCACACCCGATTAATTTCAATCTAAACTGATATGTCAAATCCAAATAAACGGTGAAAAAATCAAAAAATCTGACCGTGTCGATGAATCCGCAGCGCCCAAAAACCTTAAAAGGCACCTCCTATTTAAATTATTTTATTATATATACAAAGCGATATGATAAAATAAATTTAAATAATTAATTTAGTGCACCTATCACACTGGATCAGAACTCAACACCCCCAACCCAATCTTCAGGAACCACCACTCTTGAATGATTCTTTTATTTCTGTGCAATCCAAACTCAAACCCAAAGCTATTAGTGTTCCTACCACACTGGATAAAGAACTTTGGAACCACTTGTTGATTGTTGGGATTTCCCGTATCAATTGGTCCAATCCCAAAACTGTTCCAACACTGCCGCGATTTGGTTGATGAGAATGCAAGTAAATCCACTTGCCCACACCGGATCAAAACTCCAAAAAATCTCAAGAATAATTCCCAATCAAAGAGGCGCCGCACCAGTAAGATTTTTTTTCTTTTTTTGTGCTAAATAAAAATTTCTGATTTATGCGATACGAAATTAAGAAAAAATGCATGTGCTCCGATCAACCACCACGGTTTCGAATCATCTACCATTAGTTCTGATACTACTTGTTGGGATTTGAACACCAATTCCTGAACGCGAACGAAAGCAAACCACGCACAAAAAAGCAAAAAATAAATAACACCAAGGATTTACGTGGTTCGGCCCACGCCGGCCTACGTCCACGAGCGAGAGAAAATTTTTTTACTATGTCGTATGTGAAATAGTACAAAATCCGACTCCCTTCTCTCTACTAGCTAGCCTTTCAATTTTCTAACTCACAAAATGAGACCATAACTATCCTATTTATAGGAGATTACCAAAACAGAAACTGCTAAAACAACAATAAGACAGTTGCTAAAATAAAAATAAGAAAGTTGCTAAATAAACCTACCTGTTAAATCTGATATTGAGATTTGAGTCCATCCAAACAGAACGGAGGTTTATCCAATAATAATAACAAGAGGTAGCAATAGTGGTCGGATGTAGTAATTAGAGGTGGTGATCAGATGTGTTAGCTGAGAATGATAATACGAGGTAACAATGGTGGTCAGATGTGGTAATCAAATGCCGTATGTGGTGATTGGAGATGGTGGCATGAGATGGTCGTTAGGGATGGTGGCCAGAGAGAATGGCCGAATGTTGTGGTCGGAGGCAGTGATCAGAGTTGATAGTCGAATTTAGTAATTGGAAGTAATGAAAGAAAAAGATATAATCAAAATTTGTTTACAAAAAAAAGTGAAAACACATTTTTTCTATTTATAAATTTTTTGTAAATTTTAAAAATTGTTTATAGTTTTTTTTTTTTTTAAAAATTACCAAACATATTTTTATTTATAGTTTACAAAGAAATTTAAAATAAAAATAGAAAACATAAACGTTACCAAACGAGGCCTAAATATACGAATCTAATTTCTAATAACCAAAATATAAATATTATAAACTTAGTTTGTAATTTTGCATAGGCCTTGAACAAGTAATTTGAAAAGTAATTTTTTTTAGAAAGTTTAAAATAGAATTATAAAGTAATACAATATTAAATATATGAATCTAACTTCGAACAAACAAAGTCTAAAGTTGCTAATCTTATTTTGCATAGATCTTGTAAAAATTCACAAAAAAATAGTTTTATTTGATTGCTATAAAAACTTTTTTGGTAAAAAGTGTGAAAGAATTTGTGTCCAAAAATAATTTCAATTGATTGACAGTTTGAAAAGTTACTATAATCGCTCTAATGGTCGTAACAGTACCGTAACGGTCGTAGCGGTATTATAACAGGCCTTTACAGCCTTTACGTTGTCTTAACGGCATTTACGGCAACTGTAACGGTCTTTACATATGAAATTTTTCGTCATACTGCTAAATCGGTCGTAACGAGTAAAAAAAGGCACCGAAATCTATACGTAATAGAAATGGCCGACTTTTAAAACTATGGCTAGAACTCAAACCATTTGTAAATTACTAAATATGTTTACTCAAACCATTTGTCAAAGTTACGAAATAGGTATAATCAAACCATATAGGTCATCTCACCTCAAAATGTATAAGTCAAATGCGAAGAGAAATGATTGAATGCTTGCTCAAATAGCTAGTTCAACACATATAGACAACATATTCTGATTGCTATTCATGTGTACACAAATATGGGATAAAACAAATTGTGGGTACCATTTTCTTTCTTTGTTTTTGCGGCTGCTTCACAGTGCCCCAGATTATGTACATAATATGAACAAAATGAGAAAGGGGTAAATGTTGAATTTGTTATGTCACTTTGGCTTTAGTGGTTGATCTGTATGGGTTACATTCACATGCTTGTGCTCAGAATTTTTAAATCCAAGGATTTTAATTTTGTTTTTGTGTGCGCTGTGTTGATTTGGATACTAAACTAATTCTATTACTTATGTTTTAGGTTGGACTAGGTTGGACTAACTTGAGTTTAAATCACAAATCTTGACACCAATTTTACTTTTATATTTCACGTGAGCCTTTGTTGCTTGGCACCAACTTTCAAATGTAGATGTTTGGCACCAAAGAAAATCATACGGAACACCAATAATTCGTTGGTTCAGCTATTTGGCACCAAAGAAAATCATAATAAATGGAACACTTGTAATTCGTTGGTTCAACTGTAGATGTTTATTTATTTATTTTTGTTGGTCTTTGAAAAGATATTATGTTTGAGTGCCGGTTGCTTTTGGAAATGAATTTTGGGTGTTTTCGATGATGTTTCATTTTTCAAAAATGGGATTGCTTTTCTTCTTTTAACATTTCTGACACATTCCTTGATTACACCAATTTGTTCTTTATTATTAGAATTCTACTTGCTGCATAGTGCAGTATATGCAAATGCTGACGGTTTGTGAGTAATGCTTGGTGTTGAGGATTGAAATTGAGATGGTTTTATGTAGCATCTGAAAATGTGATGCAGTGGTTGTGTGACACCAGTAAAGTTGGTGAGAGATGATTTTTTGGATAAAGAACCAATGGGAAATTAGTTCTAAGGTGCTTATGGTATTAAAAACTTGAGATTGCTTTCTACATAATTTTTTAGGAGGCTTGATCAATTTTGTTTTTTCCACAAAGTCTTCATTTGGTTTTTCAACAACTAGATTTACTGTTATTTGTTTCTATATATTAACAGCTAAAAAATTCAAATGTAGGATATTCTTGCATTATTTGCCAAAAAA
This sequence comes from Heliamphora exappendiculata, assembly GCA_034768845.1. Lineage (NCBI taxonomy): Eukaryota > Viridiplantae > Streptophyta > Magnoliopsida > Ericales > Sarraceniaceae > Heliamphora > Heliamphora exappendiculata. The sequence continues at coordinate 6,021,599 of JAOTRH010000016.1, read as the reverse complement.
TCCAATGTGAACAAGGACTGTTCAAAATACAATCAACTTACTAATGTCTATTTTATTATTTAATTTGTCCTTCACTGTTCAATTCAAATTCAACATTATGCCAAGCTTATTTCAATATTCATATTTTAAGTGAGTTGAGCTTAGTTGTCTATGAAAATAATTAGTAGAAATGTGTGATAGATTTCCATTATGGTCATATTTTGTTTATTGTTTATTTTTATAGCTCATTGTTGCTTTCTTCTCTTTTATTTTGCAGGTTGTAATCATGGATAACCTCACTATTTTCGGCCATGTAAGATTTATTACATATGTAAGTTGCTTTTATTTATACCGTTCTTTTTTGACGACATTAACATTTGTATCATTTTAACTAACTTTTTTCACTATTTTGCAGATTTATTACATATGTAAGTTGCTTTATTTATGTTTTTAATTAGTACATCCTTTATATTAGTTCATAACAATTTGTTTATATAGTTTAAACTTCTTTGACCAAACAATGTTGGCATCATTATTCGCAACGAGTTTGAGCTTAATCAAACTCGCATGGAGCATGGAAAGAGTAAGCTTCCCAGTTGTGTCCATTTGCTTATCATTATATATTTTTAAATATTTTATTCTTTATTTATGCTTTCGGGAAAAGAGAAAGCAACCCTTTCATTGAATGGAAGGAAAGTTGCAGTACCTGTTGGGGTATGTATTTCAATTATTTTTGATTTAATATTTTTAAATATATAGTTTTATTTTGAAATTAGGAATGCATAAAATTCTTCATAGAATTCGATTTCTTTCATAAATGGTTGTTGGTAGTTGTTTAGCATAGGTTAATGACTTGGTTAGTCTTTAAACAAAAAATATTCGAAGTCTATTGAAAACAAATATTATGTGCTTTCATGCTTGATAATATTAGCAATTAATCTATTGAATTTTGATAATAGTCTTATGTATATCGAGTTCATGGATTCAGGCCATTTTAAAAAAAATGGCGATAAGTATTCAAATTTTACCTATTTTATATTCGAATTTTAGGCATCCAATGCCAATACTTTATCGAAAGTTACGTTAGCCCAACACTTCCAACGACAACAAAAAAACTCAGGAGAAATCATTCGACCAGGCCGACGTCCATACTTAGAACAACCAATAGTACTAGCACTAAATGGACCTAAACGAAGAATGATTACACATGCGTCATCTTTTGTTAACGTGCATCTACAAACACCAAATTTGAATGATAATTGTATCGTGCAGAGAAGTCCAATAACGATGGATAGTAACTTAAGTCTTGCTAAACCACCCAATCAGGCAGAATTACATTCAATGCTGCCTTCACGAAATCTAGGCGAAGAATTTCTTAACATGCCAAGCACGTCAATAGCTCCAGAAAATTTAAATAGGTAAAATTGTATTATGTATATATTTTTATAGTACTAACCGTTATAATAATGAACTCATGTCAATTTAATATTTGCATTTGTTGACTGCTTACTGGGACTCACACCGGGTAAATCCTTAATCCTTCCCCCTCTTACTAAGACTATATAATGCTCTTGTGAATTATGGCCAATACAAGGTATTAATAGTACTCTGGCAACTTTACATAAGGCATAGATTGGTTTTTTGGGGGTGATAGTGGAAAAGTTGACAGATAAGTCACCCTTACTGCCACTCTACAGAATCGTACATGAGATTTTCACCTCATACGGCTCCACGTTCAATTCTTTCGAAGTCATTGGATTGCTTACAGGATAATGCGTGTTTAAGTGACGAGGAATTTGCTGAGGTTGAGTCTCAAGCAGTGGTTGAGGCTCAACCACACATGAATTTAGATCGTCATTTTCTTGGCAATATGGATATATTATGTCCACATTGTTCAACCTTACATTGGATGGATGAGAAGTTGGCAAATTCAAATTTAGCACACCTACTTTTTGGAGGGAAAATTAGGATACAGGGTTGTTGTGACACCTCGAATTTTGGAGAACATCTAGAGCGACAATTAACTAATAAGTCTGCGAAAAAATAATAGTCGATAATATCCATTCATGCTAAGAAATAAAATAATGTAGAGTTAAATATTACAAACCCAATTAAAAATTTTTTTCCTTGAAGTAAACCAAACAAAAGAAAAGGAATAACAAACTGTTGCAAAACCGCTGCTACAGGGTCGATGAAGGCTGGGTTTAAAATTGCGAGACTTATGCTCACGGGAGCCAAGACTCCACGTACTCGTCAGCATTCTTGTTGATAGGCTCTTCTAGTTCCTCAAGACATGGCATGAAACATCATGAGCTAACACCCAGAGACACCAATACAAATATACAAATATTTTTCATGCAACAAGTCACATAGCAACAATGTTATTCATGATAGGAGATATGACAAGGATGATTCTTTCCGTTTAGTTACTAAGTTCAATTAGTTCCTAGGTAATTCTAGGTTCACCCAATCGGGAAAAAACCATCCTAACCCCGATCAACTCCACAGATTAAGTCTATCGACCGATATCAAGCACTCCTTCAGCCGCGGGATGACTTCTTAGTCGAATTAATTATCCAACCGGGTCATTCACGGGGCAAGGGCGTGGACAAGTCAACACATCAGGCCTTCGAATCCCAAGTTAAGATCTAGTGTGTAATCACGAAAATTTCTAACACTGATTATTTCACCACCCAAGCCACTTTCACCATGAGGCTTCAATTTAAATTTCATATCATGGCATCCATCCGAGAACATTACATCATGGCATCCATATGAGAACATTACATCATGGCATATATCCCCTGGGGTACTCCCGCAAATTAATCAAAAAAGTCCAATTCGACGGAACAAGTCCGAAAGTGCCACAACCCTAAGGTTTATTTCATCCTTCACTTTAAATTTTAGTGATCCGTGTAATTCCCAACCCGAGTGATGATGAGATGCATAAAAATCATACTAAATGTACGAGCCTTCGATTTATAAAGAACAACTTCATGCTTGATACACAAATCTAACATATAGTATTAAGGCAAGGATTAAAAATTCATGCTAACACATTTAGGCATCCAAAAATTATTATTCGTGCAAAATGTATCGAACCAAACCAAGCTCGTACTTCTTCAAGATTTATCATCAATAAACATATAAGTAAAATAAACATAGCATCACACGTTACAATTTAACTAACATAGCATGGCATGAACATAAAGTACACTTGGGGTTAACTTAAACACTTGAACCCTTATCAACACGATTCAGGATTTCAATTTTAGCTACTGTTTTTGGGGTTTCTAAAATATTAAAACTTCATAAAAAGGCCTTAAGTTTGGTAGATAACCTATTTGGGATGTTCAGAACAACTTTTGTGAAGAAACTTTTTCTGAATTTTGCCTCTAAGGCCTTGGTTTTTGTGAAACAAAATCGGGTGACAGGTTTTATGATTGCTTCAGCATAAGGGTAGGCTCTGGGATCAACTTTAAAAATCAAAACTTGGTACTTCTCCTTACTTAAACATTTTAAAATTTTTTACAGAGGCAAATACTAAAGTTACAAAGCTCTGGAACTTGACCTTGCTCAAAAAACCGTTGTATTTTATTTTTGAACAATTTCTGATTAAACAGTGTTCAGATTCGACACCTTTTGGGAGAAATAGCATAACTCTCTGTAGACTGAAGCTTTTCGAGTGATTCCAATGGGACTTGAAAGATAAGAGGAAAATCTAACCTTCTCCACTGGTTTCATGCAAAAAACATTTTTGTACAAAAAATGGCGTTAGCTCAAAGTTGTGATTCCAAACAGCATTTTTAGCCATTTTGGGGCACGAATTTTAAAAATATAAAAAAAATAAAACTAGACTACCAAAATTTGTGCATACAGAGAACATCAACATTAAGCTACAGAAAAAGTTTCAGTGTAAGGGCTCGAGTCTTGATCCAAAATAAAATGCTTAAAGTTCGGATTTTTACCAAAAATCTTCTGGGACAGATTCAAGAACAAGCGCTTTCATGGCTCTTTGACCCATGCATGACCATATCCCTCTTATATATGATTTATATAAGAGATGTATACGATTTTAGAGGATCAAGCTCAAGAAAATAAGAAAGATTTGTTGAGGAGAGAAAATAGAACAAGTTTTGGGTTCAAAACCACATTTTATGAGTTTGAACATGGATCTTGAACCCTTTTGAGTTCTTAAGCCAAAGAGAGCATGAGATATGAAAAATGAAAGTATGAGAGTATGGTTTCTACCTTGTTTAGGGGCTAGAGTATGAAGAAGAAGATGAAGCTTTGAAGAAGAACCTTCAAAGTTGAGCTCCTACACCGAGAACAAGAGGCTAGCCTTCTTCTTTCTCTCTTTCTCTCTCTAACTCACTCACACAAGAACACTTGAGAGTATTTTTGAGCACAAATCTGGTTTGGGATGGGGGTGTGCCAAATT
>JAOTRH010000016.1:5977079-6010826 GCA_034768845.1 Heliamphora exappendiculata | reverse complement strand
CTTAATACCCTCTCTTAATTTCAACCGCCGTCCTCGCCACTGATCGTCGTCGTCGCCGCGGTACTGCCGCCGCCGCCGCCGTACCGCCATCATCATCGCCCACCTCCGTCGTCAACGCGCATCGCCGCCGCTATTGACTCCCACTTTCGCCGCCACCGTCTCACGCCGTCATTGACTCCAACTACCACCGTCTGCTGCCGCCATCCTTCACCGCCGTAGTTCGCCACCATTTTTGGCCGGCGTTGGTAAGAACCTTACAATCTCATTATTGGCTTTGAGAAATTCATATATTTATGTTCTGGATTCTTCATTACTGGTTTTGAGATCTTATAGGAGGTTGTTTTTTTTATTAAAAATAAGATCTTTTCTTTTGGGGTGATTTTGTTTTTATGTTCAAATCTCAGTTAAAAAAAAAAAATTGAGACACATTATGTTATATGTTGTTGTGTGTTAAATTTTATAAATTATTATGCGACCAAAAATAGTTAAAGTTTCTCATACCTTCTCACATGATCAAAAAAATATTTTTTTTTTATGTATAATTGGAGGTATTCCTTTCCTAATAAAACATAATTTTTGTTAATACTAAAACAGAATATATTACAGAAATTTTTTTAATACCAAAACAGAATTTCTTTTCTTCAATTAGTGTTGGTTTTTAAGGATAGTATAGATATATTTCATATGAGGAAGGAGAATATGATGAGGAAGAGAAGGGGTATAAGGAGAATGCTTGAGAGGAGTTCTGAAATTCGATTTTTCTATGATTGTTGGAATGTGATTAAAAAATGAATGAAGTGAAAGTTGGGTGTTAGATATGATTTAATTTAGTTTAGTTTGGATTATGTTTAAAAGCGTTTTTAGAATAAGATAGTTGAAAAAAAATGTGGTATTAATTTTAGTTAATTCTGAATAATGCTAGCTGCATTTGTTTATACTATAATATTGCTTAAGACATTATGGTGAAGATATACATGGGTCTATGGTGACGTTTTTTGAAGTTAATTTTGTTCTAATATATGTTTCTTCTTGATGCTTCCATGGTAGGATTGTATGTTCTAAATTTAATTAGAATATTGTCTTCCTATTACAACTTTTGCTATTTGGAATGAGTCTTGCTTCCTTTTTTTTGTTGCCATTTTGTTGCTTTGAGTTTTTACTTTTGCTATCTATATTAGTTCTTTCATGACATATATGAAATAGATATAATAATTTGTATAGCTTATGCTGTATTCGTTGGTCATTGGCATGACAGCATAAAATAATAACAATCTAAATGTGTATTCATTGGTCATTGGTCTATAATAACAATCTAAATGTGTATTCATTGGTCATTGGCATGACAGCATAAAATATGAAACCAGATTGTTGGAAAGGAAGCAACCAAATGTTAGCAAGTTTTAGTATTGGATGGTTTAACAGAATAAATGAAATTTTTGTATTGGATAATTTGACATAAGCAATGAAATTTCATTGTGGCCTTCTTTTTTATGTGTGCATGATCAATGCCTATTAGTTAACTTCTATGTCACATGAGTAGTTAAATGTTGGAAGAAGTATCATCTTTCATGGAATGGTACGATGGAAGTTCATGTTTTAGGCTTATCTTCTTCAGTTCTTTTTTTTAGTTCATGTTTTAGGCAACAATAAAAATTTCAGTATTTTTGAACTTTAGTATTATTGTTCTCTTCAGTTCTTTAAATCAGCTCTTTAAATCAGTTCTTTTATCCCCCACGGCCAATTTTTGTCAAAAAGTCAAAGAGAATTTTCCAAAAGATACATACCTTATGAGTGCTACGGCTTTTTAGGATTTTTCATGTTTCTATTTCCATGAGAAAGCAAATAGAAAACTCTATTTTTGTTGGTTAAAAAAGCTGATTTGGGCATGAATTTTAGGAGCCTAGAGATTATGGATTCACTGGTATTCAACTTAAACATTTTTTTTTCTGTAATTTATCGTGTGCAAAGGAAGCTATATCATATTAATTTGTTTTTGTGAGGGAAAGACTTCTTCCATAGAGCACAAGGTTTTAAAACTCCACTAAAACTCCACCAGTTGCAGATTCCCTTCTCCGCTCTCTTCAGTCTCTCCCTCTCAACCAAGGTATGGCCGTCTCTCTCATTCTCTGATCTCTCTTGCTTTCGCAGTCTCTCTGCTCTGTTTAGTATATTTGTTACTTCCTGATTATACATTGTGGGATTCAAATTGCATAGTTAAATTGTTAAATTGATTTTCTTGATTGTGGTGAGCGTGCTCTTGAAATGGTTAAGATATAATCAATTATGGTTTGTTAGAAAACCTCTTGAAGATTGTGTATAGTGTAAGTTTGACATTGTTTTTTAAAAGAGATGTTGATTTTGGTTTTGTAATTAATTGAAAACCCTTTTAAATTAAGTGAAAAGATTAAATATCATGTGTATGGAATGAAGCTATATTTTTTTGAGGACCTGGAAACCCAGGACATGCAAGGGTACATTGAACCCACTCTAAAACCGTGAAGGGGTGTGCGAATTCACCTGCAAGACTTGCAAACTAGGTTATAGTGTTTTACTTGGTTTTGTTTCTTTCAATTTTTTACATGGGTGGTTATTTCAAGAGTTGATATTTTGTAAATCTAAGTTGGAATGGAACTCCAACATGTCCATATTTGTCATATGAGGGTACGTGTATATGTACATGCATGTTGACAACAGTATGTTGAATATATGCTCCCATCTAGATGCCTTTGGTTTTGCACGAGTATTAGTGTACATTGAGATGCAATTTACTTATTTCTAAATACTCCGGATTTACCTTACTTTGCCAGCGAGTAGGTTTTGAGAACCTTCAAGAGATGCTTAGGTTCAAATAATAAGATGTTTTGGCTTCTTGGGTGCTCAAGGAAGTTGGTCTGTTGAAAACAAGCTTAAATTTCTTTAACATGCTGAAACCAACTGAATATATTAACCTTTTGTACTCCATTATTATTATGTTCTTTAATTATGATACAATCACAATGATATATAGCCTAACAAACGATATAATCATTATATGTTTTCCATTAATACAAATTAAATTGCAATGATTATTTGTTTTTCAGATCTTCATGAGAAGGAAATCATATTCTTGCAAAATGCCTGCTTATGATTGTTGGCATTGCAGAGCAATTGTTTGTTAGTGATTGCTTTTTCCTTCCTACTTTACCAGTTTTTGTTGATACTGTTGATAACTGTTTATTATTGTGAAGTATCTTTTGTACTAAAAAAATGTAAGATCCCCGTGCCTATTGATCAATAATTCAATGCTTATGTTTTTGGCCTGTGAGAGTGTGGATGTCAGTCAAGCAGCTGAAAGCATACTAAACAAGAGGTTTTCTAACTTAGCCTTGCTCGAGAAATGTATGGTTGTGTAGTTTCCTCATTCTTCGAAGGGATATAAGGGATCTTTTTCTTTTATTTTTTTTTCAGTTGTAAATGCTATGAATGAGTACCAATATTGTGTTAGATAATTAAAACATTATGATTGTTATTTTAGCTTCTCACGTTCATCAGTTTTGTGTTTTTTTTTCTTTTTGGGTTATTTATGATGAAAAGTTCAATATCAAGAGTAGGCGTGGCAAAAGTAATTGAAAAGTTTATTATATTTCAATGGATTTCATTTTCTAATTTTAAACTAATGTAAAATTCTATAGTGTGCACAAATATCCATGTGGCTATTGAACACAAAAAATCACATTCGCAAGTTTCACATTTGGAACAAAAACTGAAAAGGAAAAATGTAAAAGTATTGCAATTTTTTTCTTAATTTTGTTATGTTCTACTTTTTACCTTATTTTTTGTAACAGAAGTGCCCTCTTAGTGCTTTTGCTCTGTTTCACATTCAAGTTTATAGTAGATATTTTAATTTCTTCTTCGAAGTCTTTTAGTATTGGTCGTGGCTTTTGCTCTATTTTCCATCCAAGTTCATGGTAGATATTTTGATTTTCACTTCGGGATGGTATTTTAAGTGTTGGCCGTGTATTATCCATCATATTTTTTTCTATCTCGATCAGGTGGAGTATGAATTTACCTTAGACCCACTTGAAATTGGTTGCTCTGTACCTTTCTTTTGCTTATAGTAGAGGAAGAAGATGATGTGGTGCTAAAGAACAATGTTGCTCTGTACTGTCCTTTCTATGATTTTTCTCATAATTCATAATTAAGACCATGTTGCTTTAAAGAAATTTGTTCTTACAATGTGTTGAACAGAAAATTTACATGCAGTATTAGACCTAACTTAGTCTCCACTTGCATACTATTTTTCCAAATTTTAAATCATTTAGTTCAAGTTTATTTTGTTAAATTTAAAAGACGTTATTGCTGGATTAGAAAGTAAGAATATGTTATTGATTTATCTGCATTCTTTGATTTGTGTGTGTGTGTGTTTTTGAGGATTTGCTTTTTGTATGAGTTGATTTGTTAAGTAAAGGCATCAACTTTGTACGAATGCTAGAAAATGCCAAAAGAACGCATGTGAGACTTGGGTTTGTGTCTTTTTGTAATATATATATGCGATGTGTTCCTTTTTCGTTATAAGCATGTCTTCGATGTTTGGTTTATGCTTTAATGTGGTAGACCAGGTTTATGCTTTGGTTGCCTAAACATCACAGCAAGTTTTTTGGAAATGGCTTTCAAAAGTCTCCCAACAAGTTTTTTTGTTTTTGTGTCTTTTCATGCTTTTTTTTAACCAAATCACAACTTCTAGAAGGTTGAGAATAAAACCTGATAATACAAATATTATGATTTTAGAATTTTTTGTTCTCATCTTTTGAACATCTAATTTTCAATATGCAGTTTTATTAAATGGTAAATTGTATGCTAGCTTGCGATGTCTATTATGATTTAAAATTGAATGGTTTTTTTTTTGAATGATCTTCCTAAACTGATTTAAAAGACTTGTCCTATGATACAAAAGACTTGCCCTATGTATTTTTGCTCAGTTAGTTGGTTCGTAAATTGAACAGAACTATGATTTTTTTTCTCATTTTAAATCTCTATTTTACGTTGTATTTGATTTGTGGTAACAGCGTTGTGAGCAAAATGACAAAATAGGTATCTGTTGTGCACATTCCTTTTCCATTCTCTTGATACGAAAACATGCACACTTATGAAAAAAATACTTTTATTTGAGATATGTACTTGGATGCAGATAAACACCATTGGAGTTTTGGGAGTCTTTAGTTTTGTTTTGAACTTCTCAAAAAGCCGTCATTGGAGTTTTGGTAGATTTCTCTCTAAATGTTTTACTTGAAGTAACATTGAACTATTATTAAACACTGTAATTGGAAGCAATATGTTGTATGTGAGTTTGATCAAATAGAGAGATTGGCTTTTTTGTTTTAATTCTTTGTTTGTAATTTGAAGAAAATGCCTTTTTTGGTCAAATAGTTTGACGCAAGTTTTGGAGCAAAAGCACATTTGTGCAAGATAAGATTAATTTTTTGAATTTGCTATGCGTATGAGCAATGGTCACTACATACGTAGCTTCACCTTTAACTACAATAATTTAAAATTTTCTTGAAACAAAAATATATCTATGCAATTGATGGGACTGTTTTCTTGGTCTATTATGTATGTGGGAGAATTTAGCACAACTTGATGCGGTTTTTTGGATGGTTGGCTTGGGCATGTAGGGTATGCTGAACATTTATCAAGAATTGATTTTGGTTGATGGGTGGACGAAAAACAAAGATAATGAAAGTGGAATTAGAGCACTTTATTGTGAGCATATTTTTGTTAACAACATAGAAACATATGTTCGATTGAGTCTCTCTCTCTCTCTCTCTCTCTCTCTCTCTCTCTCTCTCTTATTCTTTGTATGTTTTTGCTTTTTTTGTTTCCTCATTTTATCCTAAGGTGTTGTTGTAGTGTTCTTTGCGGATTAATTTTTTAATCATGTTTAAGGTAAATTTCATTTATTAATTTTGAAGTTCAAGTATTTTCATTCACTATATTCATTTTGATTGGTTTATGTTATTGATTGAAAACTGGATGTTTTAAATGTATGTATAAGAAGTTATGAAAATTTTATTTGAGTTGTGGCTTTGTTGTTAAGATTCAGGCAGAGCCTGTGTATATTATGTTGTTTGATTTTACTACAGGTTATTTGGTAAACAGTTAAACCGTTGAATTGTCCAAAAATTAGGAAAAATTTTACCAATTTTTTTAAAGAAATTTTATACTTAGAATAATTATCTATTTCTTTTTTTTATTGGTTTATGCTATTGATTTTAACCTAGAGGTTTTAAATGTATGCATGAAAAATTATGATGATTTTAATTGAGTTATGATTTTGTTGTTGAATCTAGGTAGAGCCTATGCATATTGCGTTGATTGATCTTATTATAAGTTATTTGGTGAACGATCAAACTGTTAGATTATTCAAAAAATATGTGAAATTTTGTCATTTTTTTTTAAAAGTTTAATTCTTAAAATAATTATTTATTTATTTATTTTTGATTGGTTTATACTATTGATTTCAAACTAGATGTTTTAAATATATGCATGCAAAGTTATTGTGGTTTTAATTGAGTTGTAGTTTTGTTGTGGAATCCAGGCGGAACTTGTGTATTGCGTTGATTGATTTTATTACAGGTTATTTGGTAAATGGTCAAATCGTTAGATTATTAAAAAAAACAAAGGAAATTTTGCTATTTTTTAATGTTTAATATTTAGAATTAACTATCTATATATTGGACCCTTTTTTTTTCGATTTAGTATTTTTTAGTATGAGTTATTCATTATAATGTAAAGTTTTGAAAAAATTATTAAAATGTACGAGTAATCTCAAAAAAAATGCTGACAGTGCTTTTAGGCACGGACAATACCTAGTAGCATGAGATATCAGATAAAGTATATTTGATTTTTATTTTTTTTATTTTTTGAATCTAAAACTTATCTTAGGAAAGCAACAGGCAACTAGAAAACTAAAAAGTGAATAAATTATTAAAAAATATAATTTTTATTTTCACAAAATACACACCATATTTATTCATATTTTATTATAAACAAATATGGTATAAAATATTTCTTAACAATACATATTTAAAGTTAACTCCATTATATTTTATAGTCATTTTTATATTTAAAAGTATTTTATATCTATCATTTTGTCTCACAACAATCAAATATATCCTAAAATCTAAAGTTCCCTTATCAAAGGAGAAATAAAAAAAAGCAAACTAAAGTTTATTTCCGCATTTCATTTTGTTTAGTTTTATTTTTAATTTTTTATTATTATGTGATTAAATTATTATATTTTTTCGACTACTTTTATCAAAACTAGTCGCAAAATAATTTTCTTGAGTAAAATATAAATATAATAAATCAAAATAAGCTAACAACAAATCAAAATTTATGTTATTTATTTTAGTTTTAATAAATTTTAGCCTCGTTGAATTTCTTATTTATTTATTTTCTTTTGATTATTTTTTATTTTTAGTTATAAACTTCGTTATTTAATTAAAAAAAATTAAATAGAAATCTTGTATGTAAGATTTGTAAAAAAAATTAATCCTATTTTCTTTTTTTTATATTAGATATTTTTTTTATGTTTTTATACTCAATATGCTCATAAACATTATTTAAGTAATAGTCAACGTCAAAATTCTAATTTCCTGCTATTCTCTTTCTCTTTCTTCTCTGGTTTCGACATCGTTGACTCTTTCTTTTTTGACGCCGGCTTCGTCTTCTTTTTCTCTTATCCCTTGGCGTTGACTCTTTCGCAATACTAAGAATTCATCGTCGATAAATTTTTTCACAAATTGTAACCCTAACCTTCACAAAATCCCTTGCTGCCACTCTTTGCAGCGTCGATCATCAATGATTTCATATATACTGTTGACCTTTAATCACTGAACTTCTACCATCGACCTATTCTCTTACATAATCGACCGTCGACGAGTTTCACTCTCGACCGTCAATTGTGGGATCTCTGGTCAATACTAATAAAAATTGAAAAAATTAAACTAAAAAATTTCTTAGTTAAAATAGAAAATTTACACGCATTCTCCTATTTTGACAAAAAAATCTTGTATTGCTAAATTTCTCAGTTAAATGAGCGTGTGAATAGAAAAAATATACAATTAACAAAAAAAAATCTCAGACGTTGCTCATTATTTGATAACAAATATTGTGATGAAAATTTTTTTGAAAAAATCTAAACAGATAAATTTTCTAGTTAAAAAGAAAAATTCATAGCCAACACAGAAGTTCTTCATTTAAATTTCTAAGCTAACGGCGATAGTCAAACCAAGTGATGATCCATGTTAATAGTGTTGATAGTGATAATGATGATCGACAAAGACGATTGTGATCGATAGTATCACAGTTGACAGTGGTGATAATGGTCGACAGTGACGATGATGGTTGGCGGTGATCACAGAAACTGCAGTAAAATGCGGTGAGTGAGTTGACGATAATTTTGACAAAAGATACAGCAAGAGACAGCGAGCCACTGCGATGGTCGACAGTGAAAGGCAACTAAAATTTTTGGAATAGGCAAATTGTGGTTAGCATTTTTGCAATGAATTGTATATTTGATATATTTTAAATGGTATTTAAAAATTAAGACGAGCTCAACAAAAACTTAATAATGAGATTAAATCTTTTAGAACTCTTTTAAATAAAATTAATAATTATTTAATTATTTAATCAAATTAATATATTTTTGGGGGATCTAATCAAGCAAGTCGAAAAAATAAATTTTTTTATTAAAATATAAAAAAAAGTTTAAGAAGACAAAAAATAAGTTAATAAACTAAAATTGTTGTTATTTATTTCTGTCTTTAGTAATTGTTTTTAATCTCTTGATAATTTTTTTTTTACATCTTTGGTTCATACTGAGATGGTTTAAAAAAGCAATTTTTTTAGCTAAATTATAAAAAAAGTTCCAAAAAGACAAAAAATAAATTTTTTTAAAATTTAGCCCAAATAAAGCCTATATTTGTTTTTTGATCAAGTTTTGTTATTTTCCTACATAATTGAAAGAGCATAAAATTATTGCTAAAAAACATTTTAAAAGCAGAAGAACAAAAATAAGAAGAAAAAAAAGCCCAAACGGGGTATTATTGAGGGTTGGGCCCTCTACATTGTGCTCTACTGGGCTCGGTAAAGTGAATGGGCCGACTTATTTTTATTTTGCATTTAATCAGCACTGTCGTTTACGCTGTTTCTCTCACCAGGCCCAACTGGCCAACCCTAACAAACCTCCCATTTGCCTCATTCTTCACCATTTATAAACTTCGTCTTCGTCTACGGAGCCGCCCTTCATCTGCTTCGATTAGATCTCAGAGGATTAGGGTTTCTACAGCTTCGCAACAATGGTAACTCTCTCTCTCTCTCTCTCTCTCTCTCTCTCTCTCTCTCTCACTACGTATGTGAATATATGTATAAAGGCTCGTGTGAATGCCTGATTGGAATAGGGAAAAGGAACAGGGAGCTTCGGTAAGAGGAGGAACAAGACTCACACACTCTGTGTGAGGTGCGGCCGCCGGAGCTTTCATCTTCAGAAGAGCCGATGCTCCGCGTGTGCTTTTCCCGCAGCCCGCAAAAGGAAATGTATGCTCTCTCTCTCTCTCTGCATATGCATACGTGTGTGTGTGTGTGTGTGTGTGATTATAGTCTCCCATTGATTTCGTGTGTGTTGGACCTGGAACATAATATTTCAGATAACTGGAGTGTAAAGGCGATCCGGAGGAAGACAACTGGGACAGGTCGTATGAGGTACCTCCGCCACGTACCTCGCAGATTCAAGAGCGGCTTCAGAGAAGGTGACACTGATACCCTCTTAACACAATTCTTTAAGAGTTTTTGGTAATTAAGCGTGTAATAACCAAAAAAATAAAAAATATGTAACTAGACTCGAAACAAAGCCGTTACGAAGATGTGAGCAAGTCATCAAAAAGAAGAGATACTTACACTTGTACCTTGTTTGGATTGGGTGATTTGGAAAGGAAAAGAATAGAAATGATTGTGTTATCACTCAATTCACTTGTCCAATCACTTGTTTTAATAACTAAAAGGGAGAAAAATTGAGAGAAATGAAAAGAAATGGATAGATTTGATTGGCACTTAAAACCACCTTTTTAATCTCTCTAAAACTGGAGAGATTTGGAGAGGAAAAAAACTATGTTTAATGCCAATAGTAAATCTTCAAAAACAAATGCATTAAGTGCTCTTAGTTTAAAATAGGGTTAGTTTAGTAATCTTAATTCTTATGTAATCCACTTTATTTTAATTTATTTTATTTTTTAATTAAAACTAACCGAATAAAATAGGAAATAAACGACAATCTTTTCTCTCTTATTTATCTAAACAAGATGGAGGGAAAACACAATCATTTATCTTTTTTTTTTTCTTTTATTAATTAAGTAATCTTTTCTTTCTCCTTGCGACCCGAGTGGTAAGGTAAAGGTAAATAGAAAATCAACACCAACCCGATAAGAAATGAATCAATGTCACAACTCCATTTATACTTGAGGCTTAATAGATTGTTTAGCGTTTTTCTCTAGCAAGTCTAAGTTTTTTTTTATGGTTTTTAAAAGAATTGAAATCCATGTAATCACTATCCATATGCAAGTGTATGGGTGTATGTATGTATCATTTCTTAGTGAATTTACTGGTCTTTGTTGTGTATTTAGGTACCGAAGCTGCTCCAAGGAAGAAGGGGGCTGCTGCTTCTGCTTGAGGAAAATACTTGTACCGGGCGTGATGTGGGGTAGTAAGTTTTGGTTTCGTTTGACATTTTCAATTGTTGGAACATAGGTGATTTTGGGAACCAGATATGGAGGCTGTTGCTCTGATTTAATATTAAGTTGGCGCCTGTTGTTTTAATAACTTGTTCGTATGAGTTTTGGATACCAAATGGATCAGACTTCGCTTTAAATATTCCCTGTAACCTGAATTTTCAATGAGATATTGTGATTTATATGCTGTCATTCTGGTGCCATTTGAAAATTAGGAGGATTTAGAAGATCCCAAAATCAGTATTATTTGCTTTTAATCCCTGCAGTATAGATGTCTGGGTGATACGAGGCTTTATACAAACCACCGGTTCTTGATTTTGGGAAAGCAAACTGGGTAAACAACCATATCTAGGAGGGTTGAAGCAATTATTGTCACCTTTGTTGGCGATAAGCCTTGAGATATAACTGAAGAAGAAGAAGAAGAAATGATCTCTTATTACACAGATAGGAACAAGAGCAAAATTACAGTCTAAAACAGTCTCCCCAAAAAACTCCTCTCTCCTCTCTTTCTCCCCTTTTATCCGAACCATCCTCGACCAATTAACTGACTAACGACCCTAACTACTGTTATGACTCTTATTGCGAATTCGCCGAGTTGCACTACACCCAGTTGCTATCCCTTTGCTGCGGTACTGCTGCGCTATGTTGCTGCAGCCACTTTGATGCTGTGCCTACTCACTGTTGCCCCTTGTGCAGCACTGCTGTGCATGCTGTTGCGTCTAATTAAACATAATAGGTTGTCCTGAACTGAGCTGACTGAGCTGGATTGAGCTGAACTATGCTATGCTACTGCACTAATATTCCTAATTAGTCCATTGTTTATCAGTTGGTGTGTGTAAGATTCTATTTTTCTTAAGGATCCTACTTGGTTAAATACCTAGTGACAAACTCCTATGTTCTTTTTTTTAATGGTATTTTGAAAAAGTTTCTAAATAACAAGTCTAAAGGTTTTTTTAGCTGAGTTGGAATTGTTTGCCGACACCCGCCGCTATCACTTTGGTTACTACTTTCACTGAGAACCTCCTTGGGGTATCTTCTAAATGGAAAAAACATATCTTTGAGAGTTGTTTCCTAAATTCAAAAGAGCTTTGAGTCTATCTAAGCCAAGTTTTCTTCATGTGAGACTTGGTTGTGTCAATTCATATCTTGTATTCTGAGTTGGAACAAATTGTTCGACCATTTGAAAATAACTGGAACTGCCTATGCATACTTATTTGGATTCAAACTCGGTTCTTTCCTAGTCATCTTCTACTTTTTTTAGTGTTTTGTAAGCAGAAGCATGGCTTTGGAATCGATGGCTAGTTTCCCGATCCTTGGCTGTCTCTTTGTTATATAAACGTCTTTCTGCTATGCAAACATCTGCCAAATGTCATATTGTTACTAATATGAAAACTTTAGGGAAAGAAATGAATTGGAAAATTTTATTGTTGCTGGTGCGTGAGATGCTGTTGAAGTTATTCAGGACTGCCGTGAGATGTAACTGGAAACTTTAATTTTCAGGGATGAGGTCGTGCAGCTAAAATCATTTGATGAATCATGAGTTTGTTTTTCCTTTTCCACTGTTCATGTTTAGTGTTCTTGAGACAAACCCCTTTGGATCCAACTTGGAACGGTAAATCCAAAGGTGAATAAGAGTTGTTGATTCTAGAAGTTTGTTACATATGTTGTTCGGGTCAAATTCCCGCATGCTTGCAACTCTTTCGGTAGCTAAAATCCTACCTCCGACAGCTACAATCCTACCTTCGACAGGTTGTCACGGTGACGCAAAGCAAAGTCATTTAAAATGGAGGAAAAAACTCATTGAATTATATGTCGGGTCTTGGTCTATTTGAAATTGTTTTTTCATTTTACAGTTATGTTTGATTTAATGGAATAAAGTCTGAAATTGGGTGTATAATTTTGGTCCGACCCGGCCGTGGTTTGAGTGGGCCAAGCCCGGCCCGAGCTTGGCAGGCTCTTGTTAAATTTTTAGACAGTGCCGGGTTTTTTTGTGGGTGATCCGTTTAGATCCTAAGGGTAAATGACTCAAGTTTATGTTACGGGTTTGGATTCGGGATTTTGGGTGGGCCGTAGGAGGCTTTGGTCGGGCCTTGGCTGAACTTTTTTTTTTTATTTAATTTGTATTTGTATTGTTTTTATAGTTATTTACTTTATAAATTTATAATATAATGTTAATTTATTATTTTATTATTAGTAATCAATATATAAACTTAAAATTTATTAGTTTATATATTATAAACTAACGTATAAAAATTATAATAATAAATTTTTAAGTTAAATTATAAATTAATTACTATTTTATTATATTATATAAATATAACTTGTCTCAGTGAATTAAAAAAGAGTAAGGGACACTATTTATTAAAAAAAATATGTAAATTTTTATATAAAAAATTCAAAAATTAGCTGTTAGGCAGGCTTGGGCTGAGCCAAGCCCAACGGATAGTTAATCTCGGCCCTTGATTTTCAAACCAAAGCAATATGGGCTGCCAATTTTTTTTTGACTGTTGGTGGGCCTCGGACCAGGCTGGGCCGAACCCAACGGCTAGCTTTTAGGTAGGCTTGTGGACGGACTTTGGAAAAGCGGCTAAAGCTTGAAAATTAAGGCTACGAGCTCGGATCAAAATCGGGCTGGGTCCGCACGATAACAAGCTCGCGAGCCGCCAGTAGGCCGTAGGCTATTTCTACACCCCTATCTAAAATGAGATTACCATTCTATTAGAATACACATTTCGTTGTTTGATTCAATAAAAATCAACAAAATTTGATTCAATAAAAATCAACAAAAAATGACAGTATATCCATTCTTAATAGAAATATCATTCATTATTTTATGAGAATGATTATTCCATTAAGACAAATAATGATCATTCTATTTTTAAATACATGTCATAAACTACCACCGACTCAACCTTGACCCTCAATCCTAAGACCTTGGCCTTGACCCTTGATTCTTGACCCTTGACTTTAGACTTCAACTGCAAATCTCAAACTTTCAAACACTCGATGCTCTTCTCTCGAACCCTGTTAATTTCAACTCCTAAACACCAAACCCACTTATCCTTAACCTACTAAACCCCTAACCCTCTACCGCTCGAACCCTCAAACCCCAAAACTTGACACTTAATCTCCAACCCCCGAACCCGGTCTTTAGACCCCTTCACCACCACTATTTCCTCCACTACAACCATCACAACTACCTCACATAGAAATTGTAATTTTTATAAAAATAAATAAAGTATTTTAGTGATGTTCATATAAAAATAATTTTATTTTAAGAATCTTGGAATTTGATTCTTACATTTAAACCAAACATTGAAATATGAATCATAATTTTCACCTCATTATATTCCATACTCATTCCAATTTCAATTCCATTCTTATTAAAAATTATTCCAATGAACCAAACACTACCTATAGATAAATCCAAAAGGTATGCTAGCTCACTTGCAAGACTCAGTTCACCAAGTTAGACATAATATTGCCAGCGAGTTTTACATGTAAGCTCAAACTATTGAACTATTGCTATAAGCATGGTACATTGCTGCAATGAGAATTAAGCTTCGGATATTTCCATTCCACAAAACCATGAAAATAAAGCTTTATTCCAAGTTTTAACCAAAAAAAATCCAAAATCAAAATCAAAATCAAAACAAGGAACCACATCGTCTTTAAAAGAAAGCAAATAATTAATAGGAAACCAAACAACCTTATATGAAATAGCATTGTAATGGTGAAGAGACATCGCCGTCGTATCTGTACTAGACTTGAGATTTACACGTATTTCCTCACAATGACAAATTGGACACGAGTATGACCTAATGAGTTTGGCACCATCAATTCAAATCAAAAACTCAATTTTCAAGATGCCAATTCTGTAGTGACGGTAAATATGTACCTTGAACAAATTATGTACCTCAAATAGGAAAATGGGTAGGGTGGAAAAAGGGAGAGAATATTTGATCAAGATGTAATATCCCATCAATTAGGTCTGAACTCGCCAAACCTTTCCTTCTCTTCATGCAACTGCCTCAAGAAATAATCCATCTCCGGGAATGCTGACAAGAGCAGCAGCTCAAGTAGGTCAAAGGCCAACTGCTTCAAACAAACAGATGACTGCACAAGCAAAAGAGCCACAACCACCTTTAGACGAGTCAAATTGCCAATGAAGTGCAGGAATTCAATTATGGAAAGTCACTTAAAACATCATAGAAAACTAGACTTGTGGCCCACACCATGTGTGTGCAACGTTTTTGGAATAACAAGGAGAATTCATTGTAAAAATAAAAGTGCGAATTAAATCAACTGAAAATAAAAATTTGTTGACACATATGTTGAGCATAAAGTGTTAACATTATAGTATTGTATAGATTGAAGGGTTAAGCGGATTGTTAATGAAACTGTATAATCATGACGTAACTTCCTCTTTTTTTTCTTTTTTTTTTTTAACTGCAGGCAGCCATTGCCGCATCTCCAGCTGAGTGGGTGAATGTGGGTAAGGTAGAAGATCATGGGGAGAACTACTAAACACACTTCTCACATTTCTAATTCTACCCACTAAATGCTTTGTGCAATTTGTACCTTATGAAAATATACTTATACCACAAAGAGAAATGGGTGTAAAAAGAAGCAAAAGAGATGCAATTAAAAAATCTCAAATCGTGGGACATCTAATGTTACTTTCTTTTTATTTTTTATTTTTTAACCTTTTCAAACTGTTTGTAAAGAAAGCACAATGGAATTTTAACAAAAATTGACATTAAGTTTCACCAAACTCCGGAGTCTCCTTATTATAATAGTATAAATATAAATAGTATAATTTTTTAACACTATTTTCGGAGTTTTGGGGTAAAAGAAAAGGTGACATTAGGCTTTACCAAACTTGAGAGTTTCCTTATTATAATAGTATATATATAGATATAGATAGTATAGATTTTAACATTAGTTTCAGAGTTTTTGGGTAAAACAAAAAGTGACATTAGGCTTCACCAAACTCGGGAGTTTCCTTATTACAATAGTATTACCAATACTTTTCTTTATAGCTGCAGGTAAAAAAGATATAAGGCCATTCGTTCAAAGGTGTTCTGGCAATCAATGGCCCACGTGATGACATGGCACAATTAATTCGTAGATAGCTTAGCCGGATTAACTAGTTTCCCAAAATGAAAATCACCTGAAGAAAAAAGTAGACATCCTTAGCACATTGTTCGTACTCCTTACGACCAACAAGACCCACAATAGCAGCTGGTGCATTATCTGCATTTGGATAAATGAAGTTTGTTTTACATATCCAAGCCTAGCAATTGGAATTACATTACAATACATTGTTGCCTAAAGCCATTAATGATCAAGAAATCCGTTGGGCAAGTAATATTACCAATAATTAGTTCATGTACAAATTTTGCATGCCACTCAGCTTCCTTTTGTTGCTGCTCGTCCAATTGGTGGATATCCTGTGTCTTAGGTGAAGACACAGGTGTGGGAGGTTGGCTTCGTGGTGAATTTTGAGGTGTTGTACCAGAGGGGTTTGGTCGTCGTCGTTTTGGATGCTTTGTTATGAATATTCCATCAGGCCAAAGTATCTATATGGAATACACAACAATCAGACTGGAAATATCAGGGAATGACACTTTTGTGGAAGATTTCCATAAAACAAGCACAATCTCCCCATTAGATTTCTGTAAAGGAAAGCCAAGTGAGCGACATGCCTATTGATTACCATAAGATCGTCAATGAATACAAACACATCAAGTAAGGATTGAGGCTCTTGTGATACTTGTATACTAAAAATATAGTTAAAAAGTTAACCACTGCTCATAAACATTGAGCATAAAACTTTCAGCTCATATCAAACCATTTTTGTGATTACATGCATACTAAAATATAGCAAAACTATCATCCAGTCTTATGGTTAACCTATCTAAGAGTATCTTGTTGACCATAGAACCTTCAGCTCATATCAAACAACTTTGGAGATCGAAAAATTTAGTGTCAGTGTAACATCTGTCAAAGAAATGTAATCAACCAAAATAAAGGAGCAAATAACAGTGATTGCCAATCTTTCTAGTAAGCAAAACTGAAGAGGGAATAAAAAGCGCTTCTCCAACAAGGCAATAACAAAAGTCCAGAGGATCATGCTCCCTCTCTCCTCAATCTAATCTTAATGATCTCCAATATAAAATAGAACTATCATAAAAATTGCTTAAATTGGGCAAAATCAACACTGAAATATAGTTATAAATCTTTTGCAAAAGGTTAAGATCAGCTGAAAACCTTGATCCTGTTTTATCCTACATGCTATCAAGAGCTTCAAGCATGGCAGAGTTCATCTAAATAATTAAACAACAGATCAACAAGCATATTGCACTTAGTCAAGAAAGTAGTCAAAGATAACCTGCTCAATCCGCCTAATCCCTGAAGCAACCACTGTACCCCTTCGCAAAAGCTGAATTTTCTCAATCAACCAATCGTCAAAGGCATCACCCATTCCCAGTTGTAATACCTGTTTGGCCACCCAAAAAGCCTTCCGCCTGTAACGCATTAGTAAGAATCAAAGAAAAACTGGCAAACTGAAGACATATGGATAGAGTTTTCAGTTCAAAAAATAAAAACTATGTTAACACATGATTAAATAATTATACATATCAAATACCTGATCCATCCGCCATCATGGAGCTGGAAAATAACGTCAACCAAATCTAATATATGGACGCTTAGATTTGGTGGTACCCACTGCATTGAATAAACAAAGATTACAATACCCATCCAGAGCATAAATGGGAGGATGATATACAATAGAACCAGAGCAAGTACAATTGCTACAGCACTATGTATCAAGTGGCCAAAAAGAGAACGCGAAGCAATTCCAAAAGTTGAATATCAGTAATAAAAAAATAAAACCTTGAGCATGGTAGATAACTCAACAGGAAATAGTGATTACCTCAGTGGGGAGGATTGGGTTGGTAGCAGCATCAATAAGCGGCTGAGACGATACTTGTAAATCGTCACCTTTGCTTCCATTTATGGGCTTTCTGGTCACAGATATTTTGCTCTGCTCCTCATTATCAGAAATGCTACCTGAATCCTCAATTGGCCTTCCAAATCCCTTTGCAGGCTTTCCCTGCGGAGAATGAACTGCACTTTTTGGATTCAATTTTGAACCACCTGCCACAAAATTATGCTTCATTGGTAATGCAGATTCCTTGCTTTCAGCATTCTGCTGCTCTCTCCGGGAGGATAAAGAATCTGCAGGTCCAAGAGCAGGCCGAACCTCTTTACTTCTTTCATGTGCTGTATCATCTAGGTCAACTAGAAAATTCCATAGAAATATGAGACAATAATGTGAAAATACTTCAAGCAAGAAACAAGAAATTAAATGAATTAAAAATGCTGCCAAGAAACATGAGTCACCTGCCAAAGTCTCGATGATAGATATAGAATTTGGGAATACATATGTCTGCATTATACAAAACAAACATAATGAGAAATTCTCCATGAAACAACAGTTATGTGACATTTTTTTTCCAACAAGGGACAGAGAACAAAAACAAAATAGCAGACCTGGGAATCAACACTAAGGAAATCCCAAACTTCAATTGATCCTGAAATAGTTGGAAGCTGAAGAAGCTTCTGAGGAAGGATAATATATAAATGATTCATCAGCAATATGGTAACAGAAGAAACAAGAAAATGCATCTATACAAACAACACAAATTACATCACATACTGCGTACTAATATGGAAATGGACTTATTTCAGACAGGTAAACCCCACTAAGATATATTACAAGGAATTGGGCAGTGGTTCAAACTGCTGGTATTGCCACAATATAACAGAAACACAAGAGTGTTTGATTAACGAAAAGAATAAGAAAATATGACTTACAGCAAGTAGAGAGATCGTTAAGAAGAATAAAAGGCATCAGACCTTTTTGATTGACGCCATGCAGATTTCAACTATTAAATGTAAAGCCCACCCAGCACCCACAAAAAAGATGAAAAAAAGAAAATTGTTGTTCGACTGTATGACCTTCAAATACTGGTCAAGCAATTTACACCGTTCTTGGATGACAGGCACATCTAGACCTGAGGACAGAAAATGCTTAGGCGGCAACTGAAGATTATACTCTGGAAACTCCTTAAGACGTCGATGGAGATCCTCAAAATGCCGAAACCTAAGAGAAGCATCAACAGAATTAAATTGGGTAGTTAATAATTATTAAACCTCATAGTCCAGTACGATGCAAAATTGTCACGAGGCACATAAAAGGTGAATAGGATAAGTGAACATATGAATGAAGAATAAAGCCAAAAAGTTGTTGCACTTTCTTTAGCACCTTCTTTTGATAGACCAACTATGATAATTTACATCAGTGACAGATATAGAATAAACAGCAAGTGTTTCAGAACCACTCTTCACAATATTGGCACCTGATACCTGCAACAGGAAAAGACATTACGTCCTAGACATGTTTAACCAAATCAAGAAAGTTAAGATAGTGCAACAAAAACAAAGTATCAACCATTATGTTAAGTACCTCACATCTTAACTTCAAAAAAGAATCTGCCAACAATGTGATTTTCTGAGCATTGACAACCGACCTATGACTTCCGGGTATAGTAGTTGAAGATGCAGATGAAGAAGCAGTTGCTCCACTGTGGATTCTGCCCAACATTTCTGAGTCTGAATTGTCACTAGAGTCCTCAGATTTCACAGGTCCTTGAGAGAAATTCAGAATATCCTTCCCATCTCCCGATAAGAAGGTTGTTCTCTCAACTTCTTGCCAGACATGCAACTTCTGACCGCTTACTCTAGATCTTTTCCTTCGAGACTGTGTCTTATGTAATCTACAGTGAGCATGCCCTTTTGCTGTCTTTCTTGTCTTACGGCCTTCAAAACTTTCAAGTGGATGATGAATGTGCGAGACGGAAAGATTTCTATTATTTTTACCATCCCATACTTTAGTGCCCGGAGAATCCAGACCAGTCACATTGCTAGTTTCTTCATCTTCACAAGTACAAGAACTACTGCTCTCTGATTCTACCTCCTCAAAATGCTTGAGATCATTCTCGTCATCTTCCACATCTGACCTAACGGAAGTCTGGCTTGATATGTTCAAATTATTATTGGGGTGCAACTTGTATGCCTTGGATTGATCATTACTTCTAGAAAGAACAGCACTGCTCCCAGGGAAATTAATCTTGGTTGCACCATCTTTATCTTTTTCCCTAGACAATGTCTTTGAATTATGTGCTGTTTTAGTTGTTGGTGAAGAACTTTTTGTGACAGGCTCGCTAACCTGATTAGAATCATCCTTCCTTCTGTAGTTTCTCCCTTTAGTCCACATATTATCAAAATTCTCTGGAGCAAGGGTTTCAGTCTTTCTGCGAGAAATCATATCTAACATATCACCCCATTCTCCTCCAGAGTGATGTCTTTCAATACCTCTTCCATCTTCAGTTTGGGGGTCTGATGGCAAAGAACTCCAAGAACGGGTTGATCTAGTATCCATGGAAAGCAATGGATCCTTCGAAAGATGTGTTCCATTCACATAGTCTGCCATAGATTTCTCTTCAATAGTTTTGGATTGATCCTTCTTAAAGTGCACAAGTTCAACACCTTTAACGGAAGGATCCACAAATCGAGAAAAATGATCAGATGAAATCCTTGTAGACCCATTTGATTTGGATTGGGAAGCCACTTGTGCAGTAGTTCCTTTATTAGCCTTGGTTAAAGAAATAACTAGAGATTCAATCCTTTCATTAATAAACCTGACACAACAATTAAAGAAAATAAAGAGCAGCAAAAGGGCATGGTAAAAGCAAAACAAATGGAGTAATTACCTTGGGCTAGCTAAGTTCAATACTGGTCGCATTACTGCACAAGCAAGAAGCTCTCTAACAATAAAGTGGAACAAAGAGCACTGTAAATCCTCGGGCTTAAATGTGAAAGATATGAGACCATCCATCAAATGCTGAAGTACCTGAAGTATACAAAACAAACAAGGCATTAGAGATGCTTCGAGCCTTGTCTAAAGATTTGCAGAACTACAGACTTATCATACAGAGATTGAGAAATGATGTAAACAACCTTGTGCTCAGCTTCAGCAGAAAACAAAGCAGGGTGCAATTTGTTCTCTGCAGCCAACACAAATTTCAGTTTCAAATCGCGATGTTCCAAAGTCAGTGATCCAGGATGTTGGATCTCAATCTTTGCCTGACTTGCACGGAAAAGCTCCAAATGTGCGCATAAAAGTTTAATTATATCCCTGCATCATCCCCAGAAAAAAATTCTCCAGTTAATGCACTTCCAAAAGACATAACCCAAATTTGGAAAACATGTAAGGAAAGCCACTCAAGAACCTTGTCAGCAGATCTATGAGATTTACATTTCTCATACGAGATGAAATGTCTGCAAGAACGCCATTAATGATCTGCAACAACTTCTCTGGACCTTGTCTATCAGGGGTTATGCGAGAGTACCACAGGTCTGTCACCCATTCAGAAACTAAATGTCTAGTGAGATGATCTATTGCATCCTCAACAATGGGAGAATTCACTTTCTTTCTCCAATTAGACTTCTCAAATATGGCTTTAGGACCTTCAAGAGGTTTCTTTTGAGAATAAATATTTGCTGAGGTTGGTTTGCTGTTGTATACTGCAGCTTTCCTCCGCATCTCAAAATCCAGAGAGAAATAGCGAAGGACAATAATTAAGAAGGCAGCAGCGGGCAAATTCACCCAGACCGAGGAGCTTGTCACTGAAACAAGAATGGGGTAGTGAGTAGCAAGTCATGACAAAGAACAAAAGATGCATGACCAGCCACAAGACAAATGACTTTGTCTGGAAGGACTACAAATAAGGGGAATTTTCTTCTTCCCGGTAGATAAAATCCAGAAAGAGCTACAAGAGGCACAGCAGGCCACATATACTGAAAAGGAAAGAAAAGAAAAAGTGCAAACCATATATCAACCTATAAGTTGATTTTTCCCAGCAAGTCAGTTGAGAACCAAAAGGCTCAGATTCCTCCTAGTTAGCCAAACAAAAAAGGATCAATATCAAATGTTTCAACTACAAAATGGCAACTCCTCTCCCACTAAAGATGCTGCCGAAGTACTCCTAGATGCACCTCCAAAAACATATCACTGCAATCTCCTGTTCCTTTCTTTCTCACTTTCTCTTTTCTCATTTTTCTTTTATCCTCTTCCCATCTCTTTTTCTTTTTTTCCCACTTTTTTGATAAGTAAAATATATTAGAAAAGGTCTCACAAAAAGAAGGGCACAGGCCTGTACAAACGGAATATACATCAACAAGCTATACCACTATATCTCCACAGAAATATGCTATTTTCACCAAAACCCTATGTATGAAACAAGGACAAAAGGAAAGAATCTGTTAACGGAAAACAAATGGACATGAGAAGCCTTCCCTCAAAACCTAGTGCCCTTCTCTCACTATCTTCTCCCCCAAGCCCCAAATCACCTCCTGGTATATCTTTCCCCGAAAAACACATAATAGGGTAGACACCCTAGCCTTCTTGCATCTTCCTCTTGGGGATCCATTAGTCCTAGAAGCAAACTGCTACCTTTTTTATAGGCAGCAAACAGCTCCTTTACCATGTATGGCATTTCCTGCACAATGCCAAAGATCCTTTAAGCAGAAGTTCCGCAAGCATCGCATTGTACCAGAGTCTCGTAATCGATTCCCTAAGAAGCTCTTCATTTGAAGATATCTGAATTGCCAAACTAGAGCTGCAACAAACTAAGGCTATTGGTGACTTTAAAGTTTCTGTTCAAGCTCTGCTTGACAGCCACATAGCGAGCTCACAATTTGAAGAACCTTGCCTAGTCACTTGCTCAACAACTTCTACAGTTGACCTTTGATCACCCTTGGGTAAAATTTCTATTGGCCTACTAATAACTGAATAGGTGAAGTGAACAAAGAAAGAGGATGAGTCGCACCATTATCTTAGTTGCCAACTTCAAGTGCAAATGGAGATATAGCATGAGGAGTTATATCAGATATATCACTAAATTTGTTGTACAGTATGCATGCCTCCATCTTTTATCAATAACAGTTAACCTCTGAAAACTGCTATTATAAGTTTATAACTTGATTATCCATTTAAGAATGGAAATCAAAGGCTTTCCTGGGTGAAATAAACAAACTTCATCACCAACAAGTGGAGAAAGCATAATGCTTTCTCATTCCATGTATATCTCAAGCTTTATTTCTCTTTTTTAAGTGGAGAAAGCATACCCTTCACCAAATTTATGTTTTTAAAATTTTTATTTTATAAATATTGCGCAAGCATTGCATGTGCCCAAACTCTAGTGATAAAAAAGCCATTTCCTGGAGATAAGTTCCTTTAAGCCATTTGCTGCCGATAAGTTAATCAACACTCCTGTTCATGTAGAGGGGGTTGTAAGAATTTTGATCGCCCTAAAATTTAATCACTAAACAAATTTTCCTACTCAAAATTTGCAACAACATAAGACTAATAGAAAATTACAAATTTCCTATTGAGCACTTTCCCTTGGAGCAACAATCTAAGATAATCTACTCACAACAATTGTTTTATCTTTAAGGATTATTACTTGGCATGGGCATGAACGTAGTATTGCACACTCTATCCAAGATAATTATAGACTCTCAGCTCTCCACAAGGATTACAAAATACAAAATACAAAATATGGAACTTACAAAACTTATTGAAGAAAGCCATCGTCAACAAAATTCACACAGAAATTGAATGCGTATTTCAAAATAAAGACACCGATGGAACCAATAAAACTGATGATCCTTTACCAAAATCCATCGAAACAGAAAAGAAAAAATACCCAAACTTACAGGACATGAGATAAGACAATCCGACCACGCATATGATCAGAAAAACTATCCGCTTCTTCGCTTCCTCCGCGAGGTCCCGAACCGAGACCGACTGCTTTTCGGAGCTCATCGCGGACATCAGATCAATCTTCACACCACAATAACACATCAAGCACACGCGATAAAAAATCGATGTCTTGGTCCATGCGGTTCCCCCTCGCAACCCTCAATTCTCTTCCATTCGAATCGAACAGATTCTCCAACAAGAAAATGAAGTGCGTGCATTCTCATCTTCACACGATTGCATCAATCGCTTGGGACGAAAATGAAGCAAAGTAAACCTAGGGCAAAACCGATCAAAATCCGAATTAAGATATAACTCAACTATAAAAACTCGAAGGCGTATTTGAATTCAATCAAAATCGAAGCCAAAGACCGTTAGGTTTTCATTTCTGTCTCTCTCTCTCTCTAAACTTTCTCGCCGGGTGTGGAAATCTCAACTGCCGGGAGCAAAATAGTACTGGTAGGCTTTGATTGGGCTCAGAGTTCAGAGATATAATACTATTATTTGAATTTTAGGAGAAATAATTTCTTTGTTTTTTCAATAATTTTAGGAGTAATTGTCGTCAAAATTATTTAATTTTACTTATTTTTATTTTTTGAAATTTTTTATTTTTTGTTTAAAATTTTTTATTTTTTTGAACCATCTTGATAAAATGAATTGAAAAAATAAAAAAAATTAATCGATATATGAAAAAAATTCACTAAAGATGAAAATAAGCAACATAAAATTTAATTTATTTCGTCTTTTTTGAACTCTTTTTATATTTTAATTTAAAATTTTTATTTTTTAATTCATCTTAAAAGTATAATAATTTAACTAAATTATAAAAAAAAATTATTAAATATAAAAATAAACCAAATAAAATATACAAAATAAATAATTATTTCAAATAGGGCAAATATGCTCAACTAATAATATTTTAAGTCCACTTTCGTTTTCTTTATTTAATTTTATTTTCTTAATATCTTTTTCTTGAAATTTTTTTTTGAATATCTGAATACAAAGAAATTATTAAGTGCACACAATTTTTTGTGGGATGCTTCAATCTACCGAGTCATTTTTTTCATTAGGAGTCCCACTTAATTAGATGTCTGCAAATAATTGGTCACTAATTCAAATTAACTTGGGTCAATTAACGGCGAATTAGTTGAATGAATTGAGTGAGAAAAATTTTAAAAATATATATTAATTATAAATTATATTTTTTTAATTTATTATAAATTTAAGTACTTAACCCAAGTTACTTAAAATATATATCAATCATCGTGTTGTTATATACGATAAATTTTAATTATAAATATAGTTATATGAATTTTTTTTAATTTATAAAATATAAATTAAAATATTTATAATTTTAATTGCTAGTATCATATATTGTGAATATCTTTTTAAGTATGCACGTATTATAAATATTATTCTTTGAGATATTTATTGAATTGCTAATAGTATTGTTATTATAATAATTGAATGACTATTATTATTTTTAGTAGATTTTTTACTTAGCATGTTAAGAATAAAAAACAATTGCAATAGATTTTTTTATTGTTTATAAACTAATTTGAAGAAAATAATTTTAAGATTTTATAACTTTTTAATCTGCAAAACTCCCTAAATTGTATGTTAAAATCGGTAAAAAACCTCTACTCTAATCGTTAATTTTGATGATTAATTAGTTAAAAAAAATTTCACCCGTCAAAGATTGGTTAAATTTTTTTTCTCAACATACCCAACCCAATTTTTATACATCCTTATCACATAATGTGTCACGTTATTTTCTTCTTTTTTTTTGGGTAAATAAGTGCTTAGTTTATATAAAAGAAATAATATATAAAAGAAACAGAAGAAAAGTAAATGGATATATATAATTATTTTAATAATGTTAATTATAATTTTTTATGTTTATGTTAAAAATAATAATTTAACTGAAATGAAAATGCTATAAAATTAAATAAGTATTATACACATCCCTTCTCTTTATTAATTACTAGCATAAACATGTGCTAAACACAGAATAAAAATAATAAATTTTAAATATATTATTTTATATTTTACAATATTTTAAAACATTAAAAAGTTGTAACACACAAATTTTGAGCCTGCAATAAAAAAAACACAAAAAAAGCATCCACAAAATGATATTTATTGATTTAAGAATAAAAGAGTACAATTTTCCGTAATTTAACACCGAAAATAACGATAAATCTCTTATTTAATCTTCAAAAAAGGCCACAATCCAACAGTTATTGTAGCTTGTTATCAAATCGAACTGCCTGCTAACTTCTTTAAATTTTTGAATCGATAAAATTGAAGGGACGCTTAATCGATGGTTTAAAAACTTGATCTCAAACAAATATTAAAAGTATTGACTGTGAGATTTGACTAGTAGAGTATACTTGATTTGAGAATTCGTAGATGAATGAGCATGTTGCTAATGTGATTGTTAATTCTCTATGAAAATTTTGAAAAAAATTTTAAACTAAACTTTAAGTATAGCACATTGAAGAATGTGTGAAAATTTTCTTGACAAAAAATCTCTTTCTAATAAATGAGAGCCTCTATTTATAGACTCAAAAGATGGATGCTAAATTTGGATATTTCCTAATTTTGAATTTTTTGAATTTGATTTAATTCTCTGAATAGAAAGTAATAAATATTTATGGAGATAAAATCAAATTTGAATTTAGATTTATTCTCTTATATTTTGAATTTAATTTTGGCATAATATTGTGGGCCATTTTAATTTTAATCAATCATGAAAATTTATTAATCACAATTAATTAAACGGTAATTAAATTGTGTCAATATTTTAGTGTCTACAAAAGTATTTTTTTTAAATAGTGTAATTAGTTAAATTCATCATATAAAGTATAATTTTATTGTTATTAGTTTTTATTAAAATGTAAGCAAATATAAAACGATGAAATGAATTCTATTAAACGTATTTTGTTTTACTTTCAACACATTAACGAATGAGTTATCATATATAATTCTTTTAAGTATTCAACTCTCTACCTGTTAAAAAAATATTTAGAATTTTAAAATTAAATTAAAAAACACAAAACAAAATAAAAACTCTTTTAATACGAAGGACTTTTTATTTTGCTTATCAACTAAATAAATATATGTAACTTTTAAAAATGTTTATATTTTTAATAATATTAAATTTTTTATATTAAAAATTCTATTAAAGTTTTTTTTTATTATAAACTTTTGACACTCGTAATCTATAAATTATTCTAATTTTTTTCAACTCTATATATATCTATCCTTGTAGTGGAAGGGATAGCAAAATGGTGAATTATTTTACGAATTTAACTTTATTTTTCTCCGTCATTGTTCCTGCACTCATTTTAAATATGTTATTCTTTTTTTTCTGCATTATGTAGAAGTCCAAAATTCTCGGATAACAAAACTTTTCTATTTAACATTTTATTAATATTTTTCAAATAATAATAAAAATATTATTTTATCTTAAAATAAAAATTAACTGTGTTTTTCTAGTTTTAAGATTTTAAAATATTTAGTATGTTAGGTACGGTTGTCTCATCTCCATCCCATCTCTAAACTTCATCAAAATGGATAAACTCGTTCCAAACTAGTAAATGAATTAATTAATTAACATTTTCTAGTTTTAAAACTAACATTGGGGTAAATTACATTAATCTCCTTTGAGATTTATTAAAATATTAATTATTTTTTTTGGAGTTTTAAAAACATCACTAACCTCCCATGAAGTTTTAATTTTAACATTAATTAAATCAAATCGTTAAAATATTTAACAAAAATCACTATTCTCACCCCAAAATCGCCATCAAAACCACCTCACCTCCAAAATCACCGCAAAAATCACCCCCACACCCCCCAAAACCAAAATTACCCCTAAAACCACCTCCAAAAACCAAAACCACCCACGCCGCACGCTACTGTCGCCGTCACACGCCACCACTATCACACGCCACAGCCGTCTCACTCTTTGTCCCCTGTTCTCTGCTATTTGCCCTCTCTCCCTTTGCTCTCTTATTCTCTCTCCGCTCTCTCTCTCTATCTCTCTTCGTCCCTCAACGGTCGACGGCGCTGACGGTGAGGGACGGTCGGCTGCACTAGTGGCAAAACCTTCTGCTCTCTGCCATATATATATATATATTACATATGCTAAGAGAAATTGGAATTTTCAGAACAGTTACGGTGACGGAAGAGCCGGTCAGCATTGTCGGCGGTGGCAGCGGCACCTTCTAGGTCGTCGTCGATTCAGACGCGACGGAGAGCAGAGAGAGAGAGACGCACAAGGAGAGAGAGAGGGGGCAGAGAGCATAGAGAGAGAGGACGGCGGTGTGGGGGTCGACGGTGTGGAGGCCGGCAGTTGGCCGCAGTGTGGTTTTAGAGGTGGGGTGGTTTGGAGGTGGAGTAATTTTAAGGGCGATTTTTGAGTAGAAATAGTGATTTTCGTTAAATATTTTAATGGTTGGACTTAATTAATGTTAACATTAAAATCTTATGAGAAGTTAGTGATGTTTTTGAAATCACATAAGAGGTGGTTGATATTTTAGTAAATCTCATATAATGTCAGTATAATTTACCCTTAACATTTTTATTGTGAGTCGAGGAAATTGTCTCTTTGAGTAAGAATTTAGATAAATTATTCTAGTTGTGTATTTATTTTTTTATTTATAATTTAACAATATTAATATAAAATGAGTGAATTAATAAAAAAAATCCCAAATGTTGACTGGTTGTTCATATTTTTAAAAATCTCTCTAATTTTATAGTTTTAAAAAACAGTCAAAATTTAAAAACTAAAATGACAAAATAAAATTAATATTTTTTAAAAACCTTAATAAAAATGTATTTTACTAAGTTTTTAAGAAAATATCCTACCATAAACTTGATTCATAAACTTGATTCTCTTTTAAAAAATATCTGAGAAAATATTTTTAACTAAATCTCTTGGAAAATATCTTTAAAGGAAATCTTTCAGAAAATCATTTTCAAATAAATCTTTTAGGAAACCTCTTTTTAAATTTTAAAAATCAGAATTTTACCATAAAAACATTAATAAATGAATATTTATAAGTCTTTTGTTAATTAAACTTTTTTTAATCGTGTACAAAAAAGGATAATAAAAATTTCAATCAGGAGACTATTATTTGATTTATCTACAAAAATATTTAAAATTTTAAATTCGAACAATAATTTTTTTTTTACACGAAATATCTAGATTATTCATTTAGCAAAATATTTTGTTAATTTTAAATTTTAAAAATAAAAGAATTCTAAGAATATTTTTTTAAATACCATTAATCAAGTATTTTTTACTTTTTTTTCTTTTACACCGAATATCTAAATTAGTCTTTTTGTAGAATTTTTTTATTAATTTAAAAAAAAAAAATTTAATGCAAAATTTTTAAGATTCGTCACGTGGCGCTCTAATAAAATATTTTGTTAATTTTAAATTTAAAAAATAAAAGATTTTTAAGAGCAAAATTTTCTTTTAAATAACATTAATAAAGTGATTTTTACTTTTATTTTTCTTCTACACTGAATATCTATATTAATCCTTTTAAAGAATCTTTTGTTAATTTTAAAAATTAAAAAATCAAATGCAAAAATTTTAAGATTTGCCACATGGTGCTCTAAGATTTTTTTTTAATGAAAATCCCATTTTATTATATATATATATATTATCAAACAAAGAAGAAAAATGAAATAACACACTTTATTGTTTCTTGATTAACCAAATAAAAGAAAAGATAGCTCTTACAATTTTTCCTTGCCCTTATTTTTATTTCTTTCGTAACTAACATTTTATTTTCTCCCTATTCTCAATCCAAACGAAGATTTAAAGTTTGCATATAAATAAAATTTTATAATTTTAACTGTTGTATAAAGAGTAAATCAAGGGATATGAATATGAAAAGAGACAGAAATACCGGCATTCCTTGAGTGGAAAAGAAAAATTTATTTTAAGGATTGAATTGTGGGTATTAGATTTTAGATATTTTTAGTCTCGTAATTTTACACTATTCGGTTATAGTGAATTATCTCTCTCTCTCTCTCTCTCTCTCTCTCCTGTAGATGTAGGCATATTGTGTCAAATCACGTATATTATTGCATAATTTTTCTTTGATACGTGTATAAATATGCTTCAATTCGCATTCAAAAATTAGTGTTTAATTTTAAACAAGTGGTATCAGAATTAATGGTTAAAAATTCGAAACTATTATGAGTAATCGGAGTAAGGTATTATTTTTTATTTTGTACCCTATAAATCAAAATTTTATTTTGCACAGAAAAATAAGGGAAAATTTTTTGGCAAAAACTTGATATTGTGTATAAGGAAAATGGCGATGCACTGGACAATCAAGATAAGTTGCAGGTTGACTTAAATTAGACGGGCAATTTCTTAATTCAAAAAAAGATTGGCAATCATTCTTGGGAGAAATCTAACGCCACAATAAAATATACATGTTCGGTGATCCAGAAAATATATTTTTATTAACTTTTAACAATTACAATAAATAAAAATTACAAAAAACGAAGTTGCAGAAAATAATATGAACATAATATGCAAACCGAGTCCTGCAAACGCAGTTTCCTTAAGAATGATTCATCGCCTACCGAGGATGTTGTAGGTTTTCCACCGGCGTCACTCTCCCAGGATAAAACGGCTGACACGATCGTTGGAACACCACCAAGGATCGACTACGAACGTACCTCGTCTCTCTCTCTCTCTCTCTCTCTCTCTCTCTCTCAGCTTGCAATCAGAATATGTGTTTCTCACCTCGTCACCTTACCTCTATACTTGTTGCTGTATTTCTCTCCTTTTTTTTTTGGAAAATTGAATGGAATAACAGTTTTATATAGAATTTCTTTATTGGAGGGGTTACAAAAGAATCAATAGCCAATGAATGGTATTGATTCTTATGATTCAATTGCCAATTGAATGGCCAATTCAATTGCAATTGAATTCTGCTATTGAATTATGAAATTCAATGGTCAATTGAATTCACAAATTTTCAACCATCATTACACCTTGAAAAATAGGTAGAGTGATGACAAACACCTCGACGAATAGGTACTGGGTATTTTGGTATAGAGGTGCGAGCCATATTAATTTGAGTGCGGCGAATTGACAACGACGTCAGAATCGACATCGACATGGATTATTTTCAAGGTGGTTTGTAGAATTCAAATCAATATGAAGATTGTTGAGCATGTGCATTGTATTTGTAGACCCATATAATTAGTATTTATATGTATTTGGATTGGGCTAAAAATACAAATTTATAAATATGACTCTATAATTTAATTATTGTGTGAAGAGTAAATCAAGAGATAGATATATAGGAAGATGTGAAGAAATACCGAGGGCACCGAGATAATCTTTGAGTGTGAAAACATAGTTTGTTTTAAGTCTCGAGTTGTGAATATCAAATTTTAGAATATTTTTGATATCATGATTGTACACTCTACGATTATAATAGATTATCGCTATTAACCGTAAAAATAGACAAATTATATCGAACAATATATATTATTATATAATTTTTTTAATATGTGCATAAATATATTTATGTTTGCATTTAAAAATTAATGTTTAAATATGCACTACAAGAGTGCGAAGAGGGCGGACGGGACTGCAAAAGTGGGGAAAAAAATAAAGAGAAAGAGACACAGTAGGAGGAGGTCAAGGAATTCGGGAGAGGTACGGGGAGCTCGGGGGAGTCTGATTAGGGTCTGAGCCGTGATGGCGGAAAAAGGTTACCGGAGTCGTTCATAATAATAGTAATTTCACTTAGCCAAAATAATAAAAAACAAAAAACAAAAATAAGATGTAGAGAAAAATCTAAAGGGTTGATTTAATGATAAGGTTTGGGAATTAAAAAAGTTTGTTCCTTTCATATTATTATATTTGAAACTTTTTTAAATTTTTTAAAATTAATTAATACAAAATTTTATTTCAAGTTTAATTGAGGATCATTAATGATCTGTAAAATTAATAAATCAGAACACCACAAAATATGAGAGTATTTAGCATTATTAAAATTAATAATTTATAAATTATAATTTTTATAACTCATAATCATTATAATTTATAGTAAAAATTATAAATATTTTAAATATATTATAAGTTATAATTAAAATTATCAAACATAAAACTATAAATTGCCACGGCTACCTTTCCCAAACACCCGTTAAAAAAAGTGTAAAAGAGAAAAATGGCAGGTGTCCACGGAACGCCAGGGATATAGAAATCGGATGTCCACTGTCGTTGGGATGGGCGGTCCACTGTCGTTGGTTTTGCTGCCTCCGCAGAAATAGGAGGGAGAATCATCCGCCTCTCTCCCACTCTCTCTCAGAAACCTTCTTCTGACTTCCAAAACCTGAGATTTCGAATTCCTCTTAGCATTTTCTTCTTCTGATCCATCTTTCTATCAATCAATTATGGCTTCCCGAAGGCGTATGCTTTTGAAGGTCATAATCCTCGGCGATAGCGGGTAAGTTTTCCGATCTCCGTCAATTTGGTTGGTGACAGAACTTAGCTAATAAATATAAAATTAGATTCCAAATGTTATGTCTTTCGGTATCAATTGAGCCTTGATTACGGTTTTCGAGTCCCAATCACCATGAAATTCGACTTTTTACTTGTCTCACTTGCCTCTCCTAGCTAACGGAGCAATTTTAGGGATCCAAGCATTGTTTGAATTAATAGGAATATTAAAGTTTTTTTTTTTGCATCGAAAGTTAAGAAACATTCATTTTTACATTGAAACTGTAGAGATTTATTTTGGAAATGCTTACACGCGAATACCTCGGAGTTAGATCTAGAAAAGGAGGAGGAAAAGTTGCTTATTTTTATCTTTGAGTGAAAACCAAATAGAAGTTTGATCTTAAAAGCAATTGGAGCATTTTCCAAAATGCTAACCAATGGGACCTTATTAATTGAAGCTCTTAATACTGATGAATTTTGAGATCTCGCTTTGTTTGGCCAAGCACATCAAGTTTCTGCACTGACTTTGATTTTTTATTTTATTTTTTTGGTTATTCTGATAGGGTTGGGAAGACATCTCTGATGAATCAGTATCCTCGAAACCTTGTATCTTCGATAATTTTGATTTTTAAATGAATACATGGACTGGTGTAAATTGATCTTATTTTGGGTTTAGGTTTGTGAATCGTAAGTTTAGCAATCAATACAAGGCGACAATTGGAGCTGATTTCTTGACAAAAGAAGTTCAGTTCGAAGACAGGTTGTTCACATTGCAGGTGAGACTCACACCTTGGAATTCTTTTTATCATTTTGTACTATTTTGGAGTCTCTTATCATTTAGTTTATTCCTTAATTGCATTTTGCAAGTTGATTGATGAATGCATTACTTTTTGGTGCAATGAAGTCCTAACAGTTATGTTTCTTGGGTTTTCAATTAAAATAGTGAACCCTTCTGTTTGCAATATTTTGTATTAAGTTTTCTATCCTTAAGGCAATGTTCGGAATGGTGAAAAACGTGTCAGTGGTTTAGATATCTTTTGAGATTGCATGGCAAAATGCCTTATGGAGTGCCTTGAACATTTCTATTCACCATGAGAATTAATTGACTATAGGACTTCTACGTTCTTGATTGTCCTCCCTTTTTAAAAATTTCAACTTTAGGAATTTCTTTGTGGCATAGTTTGCATGATGGATAATTGATAAACTGAGGGTGACTTGGAGAAAAGAATCAGTCCCTTTGTATTTTCATAGTTGTTTTAAATTCTTGAAATTTCCAAAATTTGTATGGTCATGACTTGAATCCAGTTTTCAGGGAAGCAAGCTTCAGTTCTATCCCTGTACTTACTAGCTGGAAGGGGGAACAAAAAAAGAAAGTAAAGATCCTTTGTGCATTCTCCAAGTCACATAACTGTTGGGAGAATTTCCAACGCCGACATAAAATACATGCTCGGGGATTCAGAAAATACATCTTTATTAAGTTTTCAACAAATTAAATAAATCTGAAATTTACAGAGAATGAAATAACATGAATAATAAAAAGGAATTTGCAAACCGAGTCCTGCAATCGCAGTTTCCTTAAGAATGATTCGCCGCCTACCGAGGGT
>JAOTRH010000016.1:5972221-5976979 GCA_034768845.1 Heliamphora exappendiculata | reverse complement strand
TTCTTCTGAGAGATGCAATGAACGTGCCTTTTCCATTTGGAGGGTTATCCCCTGAAAATCAATAGCCACTCATGGCTTTTGGTTTCCAGGCTTCAATTGCAATTGAATGGCCAATTCAATTGTAATTGCCCAGCTAGTGAAATCTAGATTTCAATGGTCAATGAAATTCACAGATTCTAACAACTTCTACAGAAATTCTTGTTTCCTATAATTAATGTCAACTTCTATTTGCTACAATTATCATCATGATATATAATATTAAGAAGCAACGTATAATTCTTCTAATTATTCAAGTCTTATTTTGAATAGGTCAATGTCGAATTCACAGGCACCACAGTCTCAATAGGCAGAATCAGCATCAAACTTTTAGGAAAACCTTAAAAAATATGTTTCATTAGAGAAATCGGGGTTGCACTACCACTCCCAAGTGGTTAGGTTCAAGACTTGCCTAATTGATTGTGTGTGATAGCTTATCACATAGTTTTTACATTGTATGGACCTCACATGTGTGTTTACCATAAAAATCAGGTTGTCTCTTTAGGGAAAATCTCAATGTCATGGATATGTGGAAAAGACATGTGGTATGTTTTTTCTCAAAAACTCACAAACGTTGTTGGATGCAAGCTTCTGTCATCAAATTATGATTTATGCTAGAATATCTTTTCTTGATGACATGGAATAGCCTTTGGATTGTAATTATTTTTTTAAAATTTTTTCCGGAGTATGTGGGATCCACCCCTTTGGCACCTTTATTCTATATGATCTAGATATTTGAGCAAATAATTTCCATTTGTTGGAAAAAGGTTGAAGAAAGTAAGTAACTAACTACCTTAGCTGAAGTGGTATTCTTGTTCCATGTTTAATTTTTGAAATAGCAACATGTGATTGAAGATGCTAAGTAGATGTGTTGAGTGCGGAGAGCTTGAAAGATCTGACTAGTTTTTTGTTCTTAAGGTTAGACATGGGGATGAGTTCACTCGTAATCTTTTCAAGTCATCACTGTCATTATTTTTCTCAGATATGGGATACAGCAGGACAAGAAAGGTTCCAAAGCCTTGGTGTGGCATTTTACCGCGGGGCAGACTGCTGTGTCCTCGTGTATGATGTCAATGTCATGAAATCATTTGATAATCTTAACAACTGGCGGGAGGAGTTTCTGATTCAGGTAATTTAAATCTGCTGCCGACTGAGATTAATTTAGATTTTACAGAACCAATGACTGACTTCTTTTCTTCATCTTCTTTTTGCTCTCTCTCGCTCTCTCTCTTTCTCCTGCCTTTTCTCTGGTGATTGCTTTGGTGTTCAGGCCAGCCCATCTGACCCTGAGAACTTCCCATTTGTTGTACTGGGGAACAAGATAGATGTCGATGGTGGCAATAGTCGGGTGGTAAGTTAATACTCTTCTTTTGACATGCCTTGTACTCTCTCATTACAGTGTGCATTCTCTGTTGGTTTTCTGCCAATGTGTGTAGCAAATTTTCTTGCTAATCCTGTGTGCATACTTGCTTTCTTTTTTATTTCAGGTTTCTGAGAAGAAAGCACGGGCATGGTGTGCCTCTAAGGGAAACATACCTTACTTTGAGACTTCTGCAAAAGAAGGATTTAATGTGGAAGCTGCTTTCCAGTGTATAGCAAAAAATGCTCTTAAGAATGAACCTGAAGAAGAACTGTGAGTATTCTTATGCATACCATTACCAACTGTTTACTTTTTGTGCGTTCTAAGCAAAATCATCTTGGTCTTTATTAATATGACGCCAAGTTTCAGGATTTCAGCAGGATATTCTAGTCATTGAAGTATTGAGTGTGTCATGCTATAGCATTGTGGGTGGGGAAGTTGTGAGCCACCTGTACACACACACACACACACACACACACAGGGGTTGTAGGGATCCAAAATAAGTGTAGCCCTTCCCTTTTTGTGTTGCAGTTATGTCATTCATAGGTAACTGTGCAGTTATATTTTAATTCAGAATTTGAATTTGACAATTTGTTCAGGTAGAAATTGGTCTGTCTGCACTTTTGATTCCTATTGCCAGTTCGAAACTTCCATATTCGTCGTTTACTTAGAACACTACTTTTTGTTGACTTTTCATATTGTGAATGACGAGTTACATTGGGAAAGTTGTTTAGATAACCTTGGAGAATTCGAGATTTGCATTTAGAAGTTACATTGGGTAAGTTATTTGGATTTTTTTATCCTTGGAAAATTTGAGATTTGCATTTAGAAGTTCTAAGTACTTCCAAGGCATGCACTTTGTACCTCAATTAAAGAAGTGATGCATATTTGAATTAAGTAAAAAAAATGATTTAACTCCAAGACATTTACAATTGAAGTGGCCTTCACGAGAAAACATCCTTGGCATGAGCACAAGGTTAATCTGTAAGTTCAATAGTAACCTCTTCCATTAATTCTTCATGCGTCTTTGGTAATTTGTCCATGAACTATCATGCAAAGCCACGTAAGCATATAGTTACTTATTGTAAAGTTCCATACAAGCTTAATCTTTTCTTGGCTGCACAATTTGCTTATGAACTACTAACAATTGGTATCTTTTTTTTTTCCTTCTTAATTGTCAAAGATATCTTCCCGATACCATTGATGTTGCGGGCGGAGGGCGGCATCAGAGATCTACAGGTTGCGATTGCTAAGGGAGCTACTCTGTTTCTTGGGACTGCAGATATAATTGTCATTACCATCTCCCCATTCATTATTCAGCAATTATAACATTAATTAATTATTCAAGGAGGGTTATTGAGTTCCCATCAGTGTTATTAGTGCACCAAAAAGGGTAACCCTCCCATTTCAGTTGTGATTGATTCATGTCCAGTGTGTACTTCCCATGTTGTGATTTACCAGAAAATGTGATATTGAGAAAGTTGGCTTTGTTCCAAATTTTATTGATTCTTGCTTACCTCTCATTTTAGAGTTTTTGTTACATACACAAGTCTGAACACACCTATCTCACATGGAATTGGACATGAGATGGGTCTCACAATTCTGTATGATCCACCATATGCGAGAGAGTTATGTCTAAATATGTGTCTAGCATGTGTGCACCTAGCATTTTTACTTATATGATAGATTCAAATCTCCACTTGCAAATTGGTGGCAGTTCTAAGTTATGGGAAAGCAGGAAAACATGGGCCAAACAACGGTGTTTGCTTCGTTCCGTTGATCTCTCTTTTGTTGCTTGATAGATTCAATCCTGTTTAATCACGTCCAAAACTCCCAGAACTCGGATCAAAAATAAAAATGTGGTCAATAAATGAACATATTGAGAAGCTTCTAAATGTTTTTCCTTTAATTATTATTTGATGATTGAGAATTTCAAATGGCTTAATTTGTCTTTCAGTATTAGATTTTATGAACAAACTTCAGATCGCATGATTTTACGCATTGTGTGAGTCAGATCTGAGATCTTCAAAAATTAGCTCACAACAGAGATAACACGTTTATCTCTTTGACCAAATTTCATGTTTAACTCTTTAACAAACAGATCATCCGTGCGAATTAATGTTTTTTTTTTTTGACTTACAATGTGGGAGAGTTCTAAATGTTTTGTTTTTATTAGTACTAAGCCAAAATGATTATTTTTGTTAAAATTTTGCCCCTTATAAATTTATCAAAAGAAGATAGAAGTCTTGAAATCGAAAATTCCAATTTCAAATTATTATGATTGTCACTTGTAAATTTATCAAAAGGGAAACAAATCTTGAAATAGAAAATTCTAATTTTGAAGAACACTCACCCCCACCCCTCTCCCAACCCATTCAGGCCACCACGGCCAATGCCAACGCCACCATTCCTTGCCATTGCCACCACCCGAGTCACACACCCACCATTTTCCACCAATGCCCCCCCTCTCTTGACCACCCTCGATCACAACCAATCCTAAATCCACCATTCTTTCCCTCTCCCTCTTTCTCCCTCCCTTTTCCCTCCCTTGCATGGCCCCCTTTCCCCTCTCCCCCACTTTGCGCAGCCCCCTCTTGCTCTTTTCTTGCAAGATTCCTCTCCTTCAAATAACCAGTATCACAATGAAAAAAACTAACTAAAAACAAACCAAATCAGAGCACGCAAACAAGAAAACTCGAAAGAAGAGCATAACTTTAAAAAGAAGAAGAAGAAGGAGAAAAGATTTTTCAAGTGCCTTGCCTACAGAACACCACATTGCCATGTGAAATCATCGCCCCTTGTCATAAAACATAATTGTTACTATTAAGACTGTAATTGAGGACAACTGCCCTCAACTACAGAGTGCAGCAACAAACCAACAATAGAAGTTTCAAAGTACAAACCACCTTTATAATGAAGTGGGAGTTTTAAAAAAAATAACTGTCTAAATGCTATTCTCCTATTTAAGATTAGGTTACAATACAACCGACTTTTTAAGTCATGGCTGATGAAACTATAATCTATGGTTCAGGATGTCATAAACACTAGTACATATTTCCCTCACTTATATCACTAAATTCCCTCAACATCTGTTTTCTTTTCTCACTTATATCACTAATACTTTCTAACCGGCCATTTCCTATAATTCATCTCTGGTGGTATGATCCTGGGTTTTCAGGTTTTTGTTGATGAGTGCTGCCAAATCCTTCAAACTAGATTTCATAGGAAGTTTGATCTGCACAGTAATATGCATATCAGGCAACAAAAGGCTGAAGGGTATATGCGTAGTCTAATAAAATGATGGATATGTCGCTTGGCACTTACCGGATGGGACTTGTCACCAGCTAGGTAGAACAGAAGTG
>JAOTRH010000016.1:5947221-5967221 GCA_034768845.1 Heliamphora exappendiculata | reverse complement strand
CAAACTTTGGTCAAAAGAAGAGCCAAAGATGAGCCAGGAGGCAGACTATAATAAAGGTTTCAAATATTAGCCGTTACTTATCATATTGGCCGATA
Source organism: Heliamphora exappendiculata (assembly GCA_034768845.1). Taxonomy (NCBI): domain Eukaryota; kingdom Viridiplantae; phylum Streptophyta; class Magnoliopsida; order Ericales; family Sarraceniaceae; genus Heliamphora; species Heliamphora exappendiculata. Next base: position 5,967,126 of record JAOTRH010000016.1, on the reverse strand, counting down.
TGTAACAGGATTTGAGACATCCGATACCGATATTTACTAATCTATCGCCTGATATTGGCTGATACATGGCCATATCACCGATACCAATATGCATTCCGATACTGCGATTTAGAACTGTGGCTATGATATTCAAAAACGGTTTACAAATCATAGAGCTACAATGTGAAACTATAAAAGTTTGGGTCATCCATTACACAAGTTTTGTGTATTGCAAAACTTACTTTCAGAATAACAAATATTTGTTAACATGCAAATTTTAAGACTCATTTCCATTTATTAAGAAAAGAAAACTTTAAGACTCAATCTTGGTTACAAGCTTACGACTCCCTTTATATAAATATATTTTAAGCAAAATCTCAAGGACAACTTGAAATCACATACCTCAAATTTCCCAAGCAGCCCAATAACAAACATAGAATACTTCTTAAGAAACTCTTTTGCATCAGTTACTGAGCAAATTCGAATGACAGGCTCACCTGTTTTCTTCCTTGCCCAGATCACGATTTGTTTCCTAATTGACAATCACAAAAATAAATCATTACAAACACAAGTTGAATGCATTATGTCTGAGCAAAGAGAGGTAAATACACATTACACAAACACACAAACGTAGAAACGTATAAACAAATATGACCAACTTTGCTTATATATGTATCTACTGACAATTAACCACGCAAAACAGATACGCATTCAAGCACTATTTATTCTGAAAATTGTTCACTGCCTGCAAACGACCAAGCCAAGCCTAATCGAGCTGAGCTTTCTCGAGCTTGAATTTTTATGCCAAGCTCGAATCTATTCTGCACTCATATATTTCAGAAAGAAAAGAATGAAGTTATTCTTGTTTGCGCTTGGCTTGTTTAAACATGATTATATTCCAGCTCAGGTCGAGCTCGACTTGAATAACATAAAAGATCCAACTCAAGCTCGAGCATATATTCAAGCTTTTCTTATAAGGATTTATAGATACGGTTAAACAAGTTTAACGAGCCTGTATCAAGTAAACAGAATATTCACTAGTCTATGCGAATCGAGTGGAACTCATTTAATAAATGAGCCAAACTTTGAGTTCATAAATATGTCATTATTAAATAAATTAACTCGAACTAGCTTTAATCGAGCTGTTCATGAACAACCTGGCTCGGTTACATATGATATGTGGAGTTTCATAGTGATAGAAGCACTTACGAGGTAAATCCACCAGTATAAGCTTGAGAAGTGCCATTGACGAACAGAAGCAGAGTGGGAAACCCCTTGATCCCAAGGTTCGACGCAACTTTCGGATACCGCTCAGCATCAAGCTTCGCCATCAAAAGCTTACTCCCCACTTCCTTCAAATCCGTCGCAGCCTCCGCAAACTGAGGCATTAGCTCAGCGCTCCTGGCACACCAAGGCGCGTAACCCAGAACCAGAACAAACTCATTATCGCCACCAATGACTCTCTTGGTATTGTCGGCGTCGAGATGAATCACTATTCTCTGGGCTTTACTCAAAACCTCTGCTTCTGATGATGGTTTCACGCGCTGAGCCCCTTCTTCTACTTCTTCTTCTTCTTGTAGAAGTTCTACTTCTTCGTCTAATGCTATTAATTCTTCGATACCCTCCGAGTCTTCATCGCTGTTATCAACTGTGGTGGACCCAGAAGACGTTTCAGAGACGAAAAGAGTGAGAAATAGGACGAGGGTTAGAGTGAGCAAGATGAATCTTGAAGTGGGTTTTCGAATGGACATTGTGAGGAGGACTAGATCTGTTCTGGGAAATATTGGACCGTGCAACGATTCGAGGGTTTCAACGTAAAGGCTTCGGGAAGTTCTTGCTTAAACGTGCTAATTTGTCGAGATCATGTGAAATGGATATGGAAATTTGGCCAGATTCGCAGAGTTTCGCTCTGTGTAGTGTAGAGTCTCCGCTGCACGTTCTTCTAAATTTTACTTTGAAATGCATCGTTTCACAAGGGTTGGATTGGATCGGGTGATTTGGATTTTGGAGAAAAGTTTTTTTGAATAATTCTTTCTGATTTTTAAATTTTTTTAACTTAAAATTAAAAAAATTAAAAAAATTATTTTTTAATATCTAATTTTTACCCTATTTGTATTTAAGTTATTTTGACTTTTTTAATAATAATTTTTAATTTTATTTTTACAAAATTACAAAAATACCTTCGGTACTATTCTTAAATATCACTTAACTTTTTGAACTAAAAATTCGTACAAAGTGACTCTTACACTATTGTTTGATTACAGAAATACTCCGTAACAGATGAGGAACAGAGTGATATAAATAAATAGTGTAGAGGCCACTTTGTACGAGTTTTTAATTCAGAAAATTAAGTGATATTCGAGAATAGTGTATATAATATTTTTTTAATTTTTTTTTATTTTTTTACATATAAAATTAAACAAATTTTAATCCAACAATCATACCTCAATTCAATCAATTCTTTAGATGACTTATTTGATTTTTTTAGTAATTATTTTATTAACTAAATAAATTTTTAACTTTTTTACTTAAAATAATTTAAAATAAAAAAACCAACTTAAAATCAAATTAGCAAATTGCTAAGCGAACACTTAATGGAAGAAAAGAGAATGGGAAAAATAATACTTATAACTTTTATCAAATTCTTCAAAGTGCAACTTCTAGTTAAAATGATTACGTAATAATTGCTACAAAATGTTTGAGAATTTTTATGTTTGTAATCACTCTAATTGTTTAGATGTTAAAGTTATATCAAGATAATATTTTTTTATTAATAATTAATTAACTTAATATTTAAAATTATTAAAATTTTTATGTTAATATAATGGAGCGGATGACAGTTAAAAAATTTACCAATTCAATAAATATAATTGTATTAAAAAAAAGAGTATAATGTCATTGACTATGGCTCCGTTTGGGTAATCTTACTTATTTATTTATTGATTTATAAGTTAAAAAATAAATTATGTTATTTGAATAGCCAAATAATTCAAAAACTAAATAAGCAAATAAATTCGTTTAAATAGACAAATAAGCAAATAAGCAAATAAGTTCGTTCGGGTGGCCAAATAAGCAAATAAGTAAATAAGCTCGTTCGGGTAGCCAAATAAGCAAATAAGCTGACTTATAAGTCAAATAAGTTTGGGTAGCTAAATAATCAAATAAGCTGACTTATAAGCCAAATAAACTCGTTTGGGTAGCCAAATAAGTAAATAAACAAATGTAATCAAACAAAGTGGTTTAAATACTTTTTAACTTATTTATTAATAAGCAAATAAATTAATAAACAAATAAACAAGAGTAGCCAAACTGGCCAAATATTTTGTATTTGACATTGTAGGGCTTTTCGCTAGCATCTATTATACTTTTTTATTTTATTTTATTATGACACAGAACAAGCTTGTTACTATTGTAGTATTTTATAAAGGAAAAACATTTTAAAAAATGTAAAGAAAGCAAGTATGGAGTAGATTTAATTTTAGTGATTGTGTGTTAGAAGAATAAAATTAAATTTAAAAATAAGCAAAATTAGGACTTAAGAAAAAATTGCTTATTGATCAGAGTGGAGGGCATGAGAATCCTTTAATAAAAGACAATCTTATTTGCATAGGAAATAAAGTATGATTGTTAAACCTATCAGCACAGTGTGTTAAATGAATGCATGCAACTACTAAATTTTAGGATTTTTTTTTGCATAAATTCACAAAAAATCAACTATCAAATCACATTTATTTTCCTTACATGATAACTTAAAATCAATCTTTAACCAAATTATTTTTTTCTACATATTTAGCTTAAAATCAAAAAATAAAAAAATAATTCAAACCAAGTTATTAAACCAAGCTATTATATCTTCTTACTTTTGTCTGTGCATAGCATGGATTTTTTTGCTAGTTTGTAGTTAAAAAATATTTTTTTTCTATTTTAGCTAGTAACTTTTTAAATACAATTTCAACAAATTTACTACTCTTGTTTCATTTTTTTTTAAAAACTTATATTTTAATATTTTATTTAAATTTAATTTTATTATCTAATATCACAACACTTAATTATCAAAAATAATATTTTTATTTGTTTAGCTAGCCAAAAACACTAATTATATTTGGTGACTCAAAAAATTCAATACTCAGTTTAATGTAGTACATTTCTTAGTAATTTGTTATCTATTTTAGCTATAAAAAATGACTAATTTGATAATGTGCTTTAAAGAGAACGAATTTTTGTTCTTAAAATTGAATTTTCTAACTTGATTTTGAAGAAAAAATATTCAGAGAAGAAAAAAGAATAATTACAATTAATAATAGTAAACAAAAGGATAAAAGAAGCATTAGTTTAGTAGGGTTTTATGTATTCCAAATTAATTCGATAAAATAATGGCTAGCAATTTTTTTTTTTTTTTTGTGAATTAATGGAATGGGGTAAAAGAGCACTAATATATTTCTTTCTATTATCCTCCAAACGAAAGGAAGGAAAAATACATTTTTTTCTTTTTTTTTTCTTAACTTTAATTAATAGTTTTTTCTCTTTCTTTGCTAGATATAAAAGTCAAATAGGAAAAAATAGAAAAAAAAAAGGAATGATTTAGCCTCAAGTGCTATTTTTCACTTTTTTTTTTTTTTTTTTTTTTGTGAAGGTAATGAACATTTCTAAAACTACTAACTAAGTCTTCATTTTTTTATAATGTACCGAAATTATCCTGATTGTGAATGAAACGTTCCTAAAACTACTATGAGTAAATTTTTCTACATTTCACCTTATATCAATTTCAAACTTTTTATGAGAATTTTATCGTTTCGGTTATCTAAATGCAAACTCGTTATTCCCATTGAAAATTCTAAGTATAATAAATATTGCAACTATGAAAAATTGTAATAATATTATTATTTTCTGCAACAGCATTCTTATTTACGGTAATAACATTCTTATTTACTATTAAACTAATACATTCTAATTTCTTATAATAACATTTTAATTTACTGTAACAATATTTTCATTTCTGTTGAACTAATATATTATTATTTTCTGTAACAACATTATTATTTTCTATAACAACATTTTAAGATACTCGTTTATATATTATGTAGGCAGTAAAAACATACCATATGTGAATCTTTCTTTAAAATGGAATAAAATTGTCACATATTTTTTATTAAATCAACAAAATGATACCGAATTAATGATTATAAAAAATTACTACAGTATATAACACATGGAATGATAAATCATCATAATATCTAGATATGATATTAATGAATGTAACTGCTCACGAAAAAATTTAGATAAATTACTATGTATATCTATACAACTCGTCATACGTATCTATTCATTTACCATAATTACATATGTGGGTATAAATGTCCATAACAGTATTAAATATTTAAAAAAATCGTGGAATAATTATTTAGTACATAGAATTTATTTCAAAATATATCATAAAAATAAAACTCCACAGTAATTAACTCTTTTTATTTAAAAAGTGATTATAGAGAATCATATTATTAATGCTAATTCCAATTACATTGTTCTGTATCATCTCTATTTTTTGTAAATCATAATTTATTTCACTTTTAAACTCAAATTGTTTCTCATTTCCCTCCAAAATGCAAATAATTATTTTTTAAAATTTTATTAAAATATATTCAATAGTAGTCTCCTTTTAAAGGTATTGTAAATAGCTTTTTATTACTAACAAGTTTACAAAAAATAAATATATAAATTAATAATTGTATACAATTAACGAATAAAGTGCTCATTCTCTATTTCTAGAGAACCATTGTCCGTTTATTTAGCCGTAAAATATTTTACAATTAATATTTTTTTATGTAAAATTATTTTATAAAAAAAATAATCCTTTTATTTTTATTTTTTGGTATTTAGTTGGTACATAAAAAATATTTTTAAAAAAAATATAAACTTTAAAATCAAAATACATTATTATTTTAATACAATCCACCGCTGCTACCATCAACTCAACCACCACCAACACAACTACCTGTTGAAAAATATATGGGTTTTGAAATTTTTTGAACATAGTTTTAGCTAACTTTAGAGCTAAATAATTTTGAATTGAATTAATTTTCTTTGATTATTCCAAATCATAATATGTTCATCTCCATGAGTAGTTTATCAAGGTTTTTACGGCGTTCAAAACCGTTAACGGGTGAATGAGAAATTGACTCTAAAAGTGTGGTATAGAAGTTGGCAAAATAATTGTAACAAGAACCTATCCCACATTGCTTGTGAACGAAAATGGTGAATTTTCAAGCAACTATAAAAGGATGTCCAAATTCCACATTAGTTGAAAAAGTCTTGGATGAGTGGCTTATAAAGCCTAGGTTGGAGATAAAAGATTGACTTTTTGGGTCATCCCAATTTTTGTTGGGGGAGGAATTATTGACAAAGTTTAACTTGGTTCATTGAATCGCCCATCCAACTAGCCGGCTGTGCCGGGCTCGAGTTCGTGGGTTGCGGGTCTGATCGGATCAACCCTTATCTTTTTGCTGAAATTTTATTTTTTTTAATTTATCATTGTCGTTACCGAACCGTTAGAGGGTTCGGTTCAGAGCCGTTGGAATATGAACTGTTGAGTCGGTTCGAAACGGGTTTGCGCCTATTGGGTGGTCCAACCGCCAGACCGAACCGGTTTTATGCCTGTTTGGTTTGACTGAACAGCCACCAGTGAAGCCTATTTAAAGGCTATTCTTTACCCGTTTTCGAGTACAAAAAATTACAGAAACTCTTCCCTTCTTTCTTGTGCTTCTGTTGTTCTTCCCTACTCTGCATTCCCGAGTTCAAAGAGAGAGTTCAAACTCAGTTTCGGTTCGTCAGAGTGAATGATTGATGTGCTGCTTCTATCCCTCGCCAATCGTTGTATCCTGGGGGGCGTTTTCCGTCAACTCGAAGCACCGTAGCGAAGATAATTTCATCTTAAGGATATCGTGTCAAACACAAGTCTCGGTCAATCATTACTGTTTCAGGTTTTTTAAATTTTGTATTTACAAATTCTGAATTTCTGGGTTTCCTTCGCATGTTGTTCTGCCTTTGTCATTTTTTCTGTCATAGATTCATATTACTGTTTTTCGAGACTAATATACTTATTTCAGTAGATTTATTTTTGTCACAATTTTTCATCTCTAATACATTAAAACAGATTAGTTTTTTGCAGTTAAACAAATATTATTATTTTCCCTACAATCTTAAGACGAAATTTTAATATATTTAATCTGTTTATCAGTTTTAACAGTTTTAATTAATCTGGTTCATTAATATGTTTGATTAATCTGTTTAGTTTTTAACAGATGTTTACTTAATCTGTTTTTATAATCTATTTTATAATCTGATTTTATAATTGTGGTATAAGATCTGTTTATAAAATAATCTGTATCTGCAGTTTTATAATTCGTTTACTTGTTATAATATACATTTTTTAATCTATTCATTAACAGATTGTTTAAGTTTAAATTTATCTGCAATTTTATATTAATTGCAGCTGTTTAAAAAAATATTATTTTAGTTTCTAAAGCCGTTTTATTTTTATTGTTTCTGTAACAGTATTTTGAAAAATAACTTCTGAAAATAATCAAGTTACTACACCTACTGTTACCCCTACCCCTGTCTCAGTTGTACCTTCAGTGATGCCGACTGTTACTACGACAATTCCGATGAATCACAAGAAAAAGTCATAGAAGTTCAATGGAACTGACTTTAAAAGATAGCAACAGAAAATATTATTCTATCTTACTAATCTCAATTTGGCTAGATTCCTACGTAAAAATGCTCCGGCATTAACTGAAGGTGAGACGGACCGACAAGCGGTTGCAGCTGTGGATGCATAGAAACATGCTGACTTCCTATGCCGAAATAATATCCTCAACGGACTGGACAACACACTGTACACCGTGTATAGTCCAGTGAAGATGGCAAAGGAACTATGGGAATCATTGGATCGCAAATATATAACAGAGGATGCCAGTGCCAAGAAATTCGTCGTCGGCAAAATTTTGAATTATAAGATGGTGGATTTAAGGCCAGTTGTTGAACAAGTTCAGGATCTCCAACTTATCCTGCATGATATTCATGCAGAAGGTATGTCTCTGAGTGAATCTTTTCAGATTGCTGTAATTATTGAAAAATTACCGCAGACTGGAAGGATTTCAAGAATTATTTGAAACATAAACGCAAGGAGATGAGTTTGAAGGATCTAATTGTTTGTTTGAGGATAGAGGAAGACAACCGCAAGTCTAAGAGAAAGACCAGAATGGAGTTCAAGGCAAATGTTGTGGAACAGGCGCCTAAGGTCAACAACAACAAGAAGAGAAAGTATGTTGATGACAAAAGTGGTGACAAAGGTAGAGACTCAAAAAGACTCAAATTCAAAGGTAAATGTTACATTTGTGACAAACCCGGGCATCGAGCAAAAGACGACCGAAACAAACGCAAGAAGAATGCCCAAGCCAACGTGACTGAAGTGGATAACCTTTCTACTGTGGTGGATGGCATCAATCTTTCAGCCGTTGTGTCTGAAACAAATCTAGTTGGAAATCCCAGAGAATGGTGGGTGGACACTAGAGCTACTCACCATATTTGTTCAGACCGAGGGATGTTCTCAACCTATCAGACTATAGATAGAGAACAACTGTACATGGAGAACTCTTCTACCTCCAAGATAGAAGGACATGGAAAGGTTATTCTGAAGATGACTTCAGGAAAGGAACTCATGCTCAACAACGAGCTGCATGTGCCGGACATTCGCAAGAACTTAGTTTTTAGGTATCTGTTGAGCAAGAATAGGTTTAGACTAGTGTTTGAGTCTGACAAATTTGTTCTCACTAAAGGTAGAATGTTTATTGAAAAGGGGTACCAGACAGATGGTCTGTTCAAACTTAATATTATGGTTATTGTACCACATGTTGCTATGAATAAAAAGAAATCTTCTTCTGCTTACATGGTTGAGTCATCTCTATGGCATGGTAGATTATGACATGTTAATTATAAGTATCTTCGTAGATTAATTAACAATAATTATCTGCCTAAATTTGATATTAATATGAATTACAAATGTGAGATTTGTGTAGATGCGAAATTAGCTAAGGCTACTTTCCATTCTGTTGAAAGGTATACAGAACCTCTGAATTTAACTCATAGTGATATTTGTGATTTTAAATCAATTCAAACAAGATGTGGTAAAAAGTATTTTATTACTTTTATTGACAATAGTACTAGATATTGCTATATCTATTTACTTAAAAGCAAAGATGAAGCCTTGGATATGTTTATTCAATATAAAAATGAAGTTGAAAATTAACTTGGGAAGAAGATCAAAACTCTAAGGAGCGATAGAAGTGGTGAATATGAATCGCCTTTTGGTGAATTCTGTTCACAATATGGCATAATTTATCAAACTACTGCACCCTATTTTTCATAGCAAAATGGTGTTGTTGAACAGAAAAATAGGACATTAAAAGATATGATGAATGCTATGTTGATTAGTTCTCGACTACCTCAAAATTTGTGAGGGGAAGTTGTTCTTTCAGCTAACTATATTTTTAATAAGATACCCCACAAAAGGACGAATAAAACACCTTATGAATTATGAAAAGGTCATAAGTGTACTTATAAATTCTTAAGAGTGTGAAGGTGTATGGCAAAAGTAGCAGTGCCTACAATAATAGTAGTGCTTATCAATTTCTGATTCACAAATTCAAAATTTTAGATAGGCGCGTTAATACTATTATTGAGTCAAGGAATGCAGTGTTCATTGAACATGTATATCCTTGTAAATCTGGACAAAAGACAAATTTTGTAAACAGAACACATGATATTGCTCATAGTAATGATCATGAAGTGGACCAGAAAGAAGAGGATACAGAACTTAGACGTAGTAAACGGGCTAGAATGTCCAAATCCTTTGGTCTAGATTTTCTAACCTATTTGTTGGAAAATGAGCCTCGAACTTATAAGAAGGCATTGTCTAGTGCTGAAGCTCCTTTACGGAAGGAGGCTATAAACAGCGAGATTGAATCCATCATTCAGAATCACACATGAAAACTTGTTCTTCCACCCAGTTGCAAACCGCTTGGATATAAATGGATATTCAAGAGAAAGATGAAGACGGATGGATCAATTGACAAGTACAAAACAAGACTTGTTGTCAAATGATACAGACAAAAAGAATGTCTTAATTACTTTGACACATATTCACCAGTTATAAGAATAACGTCTATACGCGTGCTAATTTCCATAGCTGCGTTATTTAATCTGGATATACATCAAATGAATGTGAAGACGGTATTTTTGAATGGTGAATTGAATGAAGAGATTTCTATGGAACAACCAGAAGGGTTTGTTGTTCCTGGACAAGAAAACAAAGTTTGTAAACTCGTCAAATCTCTTTATGGTTTAAAACAGGCGCCAAAGCAATGGCATGAGAAATTTGACAACACTATGATGTCAAATGGGTTTAAGACAAACGAATGTGACAAGTGTGTCTATGTTAAAAGCACAGAAAAATGATATGTCATGGTCTATTTTTATGTTGATGACATGCTCATCATAGGTAGTAATGATCAAATGATCAAATCTACTAAAAAAATATTGAACAAACAGTTTGACATGAAAAATTTGAGAATGACAGATGTTATTTTAAGAATGACAATTTCTAAAACATCTGAAGGATATTCTTTGTCTCAATCACATTACATTGAGAAAATACTTGGTAAATTCTCCAAGGATGATGACCGTCCTGCGAGGACGCCGGTAGATGTAAATCTATATTTATCCAAAAATACGGGCGAAAGCATATCTCAATTGGAATATTCCAGTATTATTGGAAGTCTAATATACTTAATGAACTACACACGACCGGATATAGCGTATGCAGTGAGTAAATTAAGCAGATACACAAATAATCCAGGGGCAGACCACTGGAAGGCAATAGTTCGGGTTCTTAGATATCTAAGATGCAGCCGTAACTACGGATTGTGTTATACCAGATATCTAACTATTTGGGAAGACTATTGTGTGCCAACTGGATATCTGATTCAAAAGACTCAAAATCCACAAGTGGATATGTTTTCACTCTCGGAGGTGCAGCTGTGTCTTGAAAATCTTCTAAACAGACGTGCATCGCTAAGTCGACAATGGAAGCTGAGTTCATAGCTTTAGATAAAGCTGGAGAAGTAGCAGAATGGCTACACCATTTCTTAGAAGATATTCCAATGTGGCCTAAACCTGTGCCAGCAATTTGCATTCATTGTGATAGTCAACCTGCAATTGGAATGGAACAGAGTAATTTGTATAGTGGTAAGTTACGACATATACGTCGTAGACACAATGTCATTAATCAGCTGCTCTCAAGTGGAATTATATCTACTGAGTACATAAGGTCAAAAGATAATATCACGGATCCGTTAATCAAATGTTTGACCAGAGAGCAAGTGAATTACTCATCGAGGGGAATGGGACTAAAGTCTATTACTAAAGAGACACTTTAATGAAAACCCAACCTAGCTGACTAGAGATCCCAAGATCTAGGTTCAATGGGACAACCGAATTATGTGTGACTCTAGGGGAATTACTAGGGAGTTTAACTCCTACCAATTTTCATGATGAAATAGTGATGTCTGTAGCGTGTTTAAGGATAAGCTATACTTTTAATGATTCTTATACCTTGGATATTCAAGTGAGGAATGGCAGAATACTCTTAATAAGAATCACCTATATGAGTGTGAACTTGACCGATTTTATGAGAATTTTTAAGGTGAAATTCTCTAGAGTACTCATGAACAACCAGGCATATTTAGGGTCGAAATGAACACAACTGTGAGAACCAAGCTGCATTAGAAAGATTCTGTGTGAACTCTATTGTTATGAATTATACAAACGGCTGAACAGTTCAAGACATCATGTTCACTGATTATCCAGTAAGTCCAATAGTTTCTCACAAGGGCAGATTCAAAGCCAAAAACTACCTATCCTATGCAGAACCTTTCTTTTATTGAACTCTCTCTGTGTCTGCATCTTGTTGCATTTTTTTTTCGTCAAATTCCATTCATGTGGGGGATTGTTGGAAAAATATATGGGTTTTGAAATTTTTTAAAGATGATTTTAGCTAACTTTAGAGCTAAATAATTTTGAATTGGATTAATCTTTTTTTATGATTTCAAATCTTAATATATTCATCTTCATAAGTAGTTTATCATGGTTTTTACGGCGTTTAAAATCGTTAACGGGTGAATGAGAAATTGACTTCAAAAGTGTGTCGTAAAAGTTGGCAAAATAATGGTAGCAAGAACCTATCCCACATTACTTGGGAATGAAAATGGTGAATTTTCAAGCAACAATAAAAGGATGTCCAAATCCCACATTGGTTGGGAAAGTCTTGGATGAGTGGCTTATAAAGCTTAGGTTAGAGATAAAAGGTTGACCCTTTGGGTCATCCCAACTTTTGTTGGGGGAGTAGTTATGGACAAAATTCAACTTGGTCCATTGAACCACACGCGCCGCTGCCAGCCAGCCGGCCGTGTCGAGCTGAGCCGAGCCGGGCCGGCCTCGGGTCCGTAGGTCACGGGCCGGGTTGGGCCGGATCAACCCTTATTTTTTTGCTAAAAATTTATTTATTTAAATTTTCAAATTTAAATATTAATTATTTAAATTTACCGTTGCCGTTATTGTTACTGAACCTTTAGAGGGTTTGATTCAGAGCCGTTGGAGTATGAACCGTTGAGTCAGTTCGAAATGGGTTCGCGCCTGTTGGGCGGTCCAATCGCCAGGCCGAACCGGTTTCATGCCTGTTCAGTTTGACTGAACAGCCACTAGTGAAGCCTATTTAAAGGCTATTCTTTACCCATTTTCGAGTACAAAAAATTACAGAAACTCTTCCCTTCTTTCTTGTGCTTCTGCTGTTCTTCCCTACCCTGCATTCCCGAGTTCAAAGAGAGAGTTCGAACTCAGTTTCGGTTCGCTGGAGTGACAGATTGCTGTGCTGCTTCTGTCCCTCGCCGATCGTTGTATCCTGGGAGGCATTTGCCGTCAACTCGAAGCACCATAGCGAGGGCAATTTCGTCTTAAGGACGTCGTGTCAAGCACGAGCCTCGGTCAATCATTATTGTTTCAGGTTCTTTAAATTTTGTACTTACAGATTCTGAATTTCTGGGTTTCCTTCGCATGTTGTTCTGCCTTTGTCATTTTTCATGTCATAGTTTCATATTACTGTTTTTCGATACTAATATACTTATTTCAGTAGATTTATTTTTGTCACAATTTTTTCATCTCTAATACATTAAAACAGATTAGTTTCTTGCAGTTAAATAAATATTATTATTTTTCCTACACTACCAGCTCCTTCACCACCCTCCAAGCCACTATAAACACTATACCCAACCATCACTATAATCACTGCCACTGCCACCGACATTCAACCATAATTGCCGCTGCTGTTGCCACTATCACTACCACAGCTATTCTCGCCATCATTGCCACCACTCCTACCATTACTACTATTGTAAAGACCTATACTTTCGAGATCAATAAAAAAGAATATGCAATTCGAATTGAATCAGTTCTTGAATTAGATAAATAAGTCCTTAAACCCAACTTCTTTAAAAATTGCCGACTTAGTCGTTTAATCTTTTTAAGTCCGAACTTGGAAAGAACTAGGCCCAATATTATTTTAGGGCTATGTTAAATAGTAAGTTCAAGTGTCTAAGCCCAAAAACAAGAAAATTCAAAATTAAGCCCAAAAAATAAGTCCACATTGAGGTCTTTTGTCATGTTTTCAAATAAAACAAGCTAAGTAAATATTTTTGGAGATAATAAAAAAAAAAAAAGAGAGAGAGAGAGAGAGCCAGCAACCTTGGGAGTAGAGCCTTATTTGGTTGTGGCTTTATTTGTTTAGGGACATGTTTGCTTGTCATGCTTTCTTGGGAATATGTGTGCTTGTCATGCTTTCCTTTTGGAAAAAGTGTACCAAATAAGAAAGGCCACAAAAGTATAATTAATAAGTGACGTTTTTTATTTTATCTGGACATTTTAAATTTTTTTGTTAAAATTTTTTACTTTTTTAAAAATCCTCAGAAGAGAAATCTCAAAAATATGTTCATTTGAGCTAACGTAGAAAAAAGTTTTTAAAAAAATAAAAAATCATATAAAAAAATTAAACCAAACGCTGGCTAAAGATCTATTGGGGTCATTCTCTCTGTAGCCTCATCATCACAAGCTTGCCTTAAAGAGGCAACTACAAATGCATTTAGAAATGATTATAAAAGTTGAACAATGTCAAGGGATTACATAACAGCTTTGCTTTAAAGAAGCATTTGGTGCAGGATATAAAGATGAAAAGAAAAGAGAAAAATGAAACTTCAAACCACCTTAAAATAAACATGCAAATGCCCAATTTGTCAATCAATTGTCTTGTGGATTTCTTTTATTCGTTAAGATCACAGTAATAAACAACCTAAATCAAACTTACCTCTACGACCAGCAAGTGCCAAAATGCCATTAATATGCTCCAAAGTAACTTATACCCAGAATAATAAAAGAGGATCTCCTCTCTTTAAGGGCATATTTGCCCAGTTCTGGAAACAATGACCTTCAATACTGAAAGAACATAACCCACAGCTCCAAGATAAGGCCTCCAATCAATCATCTATTCACTGAACTTGTAACACAAACTAGACCACTGGAGTCAAAAGGGGTTTGTTCAAGAAGTGAGCCTCCAAGTTTCCAATGACAAGATCAGCCATGGCCTTGCGGGTCTCCACGGTTGCACTACCCACGTGTGGGGTGAGGACTACGTTATCGAGCCCAAAGAGCTGTTCAGGTACTTGAGGCTCGTGTTCAAACACATCAAGTCCGGCCCCACCCAGCCGACCTTCATGCAGAGCAGATACTAACTCAGGTTCGTCAACATGAGGACCCCTCCCTATGTTGATGAGGACACCCCTCGGACCCAATGCATCAATGACTTCACGGTTGATGATGTGATGAGTTTCCTTGGTTAGAGGGCATGCAACAACCAGAATATTACAGTTGGAGGCCAACTCGACGACACTTGGAAAATATTTGTATTTGGAATCTGTTTTTTGCGATCTGGAGTAGTAACTGATCGGGCAGCCAAATGCTTCTGCTCTCTCAGCAATGGCCACGCCAATTCTGCCAAGTCCAATAATGCCTACTGATTTGCCACTGAACTGGAGAAAAAATAAAGAATAGCCAGAAAGATGATAAAGAAATAGATGTAGCCAAGTTCTTAACATATAGCAAGGAAAGCTTGAATATACTAGGACAAGTATCTGACATCATTCAACAAGGAGCATTTCACATGAGATGAAACAATTAGCCATTCATTAGTAGTATAAGTCTGCACCTTTATTCCCAATCAGAAAGCAAGATACGAGGAACCCATTAACTAGCAAATTCTAAATTGTTGGATGCTTGTTGTTTCTCATAGACTTCCTTATTAAAGAATTGTTTAGCAGAATCTAACTACATCTAACAAACTAATACCCAGTCTAAATATTGTGAATATAGTCTCACACATGTACAACAAAGAACTTCAAATATAACTTCCTGAAATGGGTTTATAAGACCAGCATGTCAACATCTTAAACGCGGTGAACCCTGCACACTCAAAAAACCAAGCCCTGTTATCTATACATCAAGTGGCACGTACAAATTGTTAAGTTGAATTCAGCCTCATAAGTACTATACACCGACCTACGCATTTGCAGATCTACCTCCGCGGTAAATTGGCGGGGGATTGCCGGGAGGTGTTGCCTTGCCCCATGGCCAAAGATGAGGGTTTGGGAATTGTGCCTTGAGGCAAATTATTTTTAAGTGTATTTTTTTGGTATTGTCCATGGACTCATAACTCTAGCCATATACATTGTAGCATAGGGAAATCTTCGATGTAACTTCTTGTTTTTCGTTATAGTGAAACTCTGCAGCAGCCGTAAACATAGCCCTCATTGGATAAACCACGAAAATATTGTATTTTGCTAGTTCTTTTATTCTTTCTTTCTGCATTTGTCTCTCATAGATCCTTCACAGGGTTTGCTATAATCCTAATACAAATCACCTTTAAACTCCGGGGAGGACCAACACTTGGTTATCCACCTTCAATGCCATTGGCCTTTCTTTCAACATATTATTACAGGTTAACTTTTCTCAAAGCAGATTATGAAGAATTAATCAAGTACCAATCAGCTCTTTTTAGTCACTTCAGAAGCTCTAGACTTTTGTTTGAGCCCATTTAATCCTTTCAAATATATTGTAGTATCTAGTTTGTTCCACTTCTACATATGACAGACTAATAGCTATTTTAGTTGAGAAATGCATCAAACATAATGGCCAAGCATAAAAGAGCAGTTGTGATTACATATGGCCCCGGGGTGAGGGGCTTGTTAGCAACAAGGGAACTTGAGCACTTGACATTGCTCACATGAATGTTGAGAAACCAACTGCATACCACAAGGCCCTTAGGGTTATATTGAAGAAGAAAGAAGCACGTGACTTCAGAAACACACGATCGAGGAAATTACATGGATAAATGTTATTCTAATAAGGACTCCTACGAAGTATAAAACATTAAAATCGTGTACAACTGCATAAATGGCATGCTCAGTGTAGTCTTCCTCACAATCTTACAGAATTTTTTTATTATTGTACTAAGTGAAAACAGACAGTTGATTCTTATCACACACACGCACACACAAAAAAACTGACAGAAACTTGAGATCGATTGTAGAAGAATGAGATTTTTTTGATAAGAATCAACTGTCTGTTATTCTAATAAGGACTTCTACCAAGTATAAAACATTAAACTCCTGTACAACTGCATAAATGGCATGCTCAGAGTAGTCTTCCTCACAATCTTACAGATTTTTTTTATTATTATTGTACTTAGTGAAAACAGACAGTTGATTCTTATCACACACACACAAAAAAAAAAAACTGACAGAAACTTGAGATTGATTGTAGTAGAATGAGATTTGCAACTTGGAGCCTCTCTCACACTCTATATGTAGATTTTATCAACCATTAAAGCTTGCTGGTTCATACTAAAGACTTGACTTCAATTACTACCAATTCTACGGCTGCATGTACAACAAAACAGACTACAATAACAGTTTGTGACCTAAAATAATGAATTCTTAAACAAACACAGACCTGCAATAAAGTTATAATGAACAGGTTCATAATTTGCAAAATAACCAAACAAAGACATTTGAACTTTTTTTCTCCACGGATTTTGCAACAAGTAATATCTTGTTCTTTTGTGGCTCAATCTGATAAATATATAGGACTGTAATAAAAGCACCAAAGCTAATCGAAGACCACATTCCAATAATTATCACAATTCCAGACTCCAACCGAAAAGGGTAAATATAAAAAGTTCGGCAACAATGCAATTACAGGATATGTGATATTAGATGCAGAGAGAATTGCAAAATAAAAAATGAAAAACAGAATGCTGAGCTTTATGTTGACACGAAATGGAACTCGAAAAAATTGATGCTTAGTTGCCAAAGGGGAAGACAACAGACAAACAATCATGACGACAAATCTATGGCGTCCATGGTTGGAAAGATCGATATTAAATAAAAAAATTCCCACAGCATATATAAGAGTTTGGGACTCAATCGACATAGAACCAAGAGGCCACGCAACAAAGATTGATGAAAAAGAATATATTCTTCGTCAATTTTTTTTATAAAAAAAACACCATCACTTTATCCGTAATTTACAGATTTTGAATTCTGAGTAAATTACTCAGTAAATTTTCTGCATATGTAGCATTGCTATTTCTCAAAGCCAAGTGATCAAATTAGCAGAGACGTGATTGATTTATGGAAACTAAAGCAAAACGATGCCAACATCAGTAAATAAAAAGTCTCTACCATTTATTCAAAAAAACTAAAGCACACAATAATTTTAGAGTGATAGAAGGACGAAGGCAACCGGGGCCGGCCCTGAGAGGAAGCCGGCAATGCCGCCACCTTGAGGCCCCGATTTTTTTGTTAAAATTTAGGGTCCCATTTGGATTTAAATTCAATATAAATATTTTTTAAACATTCATGTAAATGATTTTGCGATCACGAGTGGTAATTATTATAATTTTTATGTTTTTTTGTCTCAAGTTCAAAATTTTCTACATTCTTTTAGTTCATTTTTTGTAGGTTGCACAATTTTAATGTTATTTTAAGTCATCAAAAAATTTAATTATTTAAAATGCTAACTAATACGAATAGAATATATAAAAAATTAAAAATTACAATTAAATATATACTCAAGTCATAATTTTCTAATCCTAAAGTGTTAATTCTTATTTTACCAATTGTAGTCAGACACAAAATATTGAATAAAAAAAATTGTATTGTTAAAAAATTTATAATAAATAAGTTAAAAATCTGATATATAAGTTGTAAAATGTTGTATTTAATTTTTTTTATAAATTTAATTCTAGCCATTGAAACATCACTGCCATCATTTTTAGTCATCTTAAAATTTTATAATTAATTTTAAAATTTATTTTTATGTTTATTGGGACCCATGTCTCAAAGTCGCGTTCAACCCCAAAATTTTCAGGGCCAGCTCTGAAGGCAAGAATAACTGCAACTCAAATTCCCACATTTTTTTACTAGCTATTCACGCAAAATCGATAACGTGAGGGAAAATGATATCATCATTTCGTTGGTTGTTGAAGATTTAAAGGAAAATAAGAGTAAGTTACGTCTTATCTCCTTTCATTGACGTCGTTCCGTTCACATTTTGGAGAAGAAAATGTGAAGTGAATATTCAAAAAGCAAAATAGCATCAGTCGAGTGGAGGCTTTTATTTGCTCAGGACCAAATGATTGAAGAGAGAGACAGAGATAAACTCAAATTCTTAATTCATTCCAATAAACTTTCTCAGCAACCAAACAAGTGCACAACGAAAATGAACACTAAAAAAAACAAAAAAGCAAACCTTCGTGGTCAATTTGAAGTCCTCCTTCTTCCACAATCCACTCCTCACATACCGATCACACTCGCAAATCTGCCGAAGCGTCGCCAGAATTAGCCCGATCGCCAAGTCAGCCACGTCCTCCGTCAACACGTCCGGCGTGTTTGTAACCCTGATTCCCTTCTCCTTACACTTCCCCAAGTCGACCTTGTCCAATCCAACGCTAAAACTCGCCACGATCTCCAATCTCGGTAGCAACTCGATTAGCTCGGCGTCAGCGCCGGCCGTCGAGCTTCCGACGACGGCTCGGATCGACGACGAGTTCTCTTTCAGGAGCTCCATCTTCTGAGGAAAGTTCCAGAACCGGAAGAGCTTGAAACGCCTGTCCAGCTCTTGCTCGAGGTATGGCAACATCGGACACACCATGAGAACTCCGATGGCCTCCATTTTCTCCGGCTAAATTGATCGATGCAGACGGAGTGGTTAGGGTTTAAAATGCCGTGTCTCATTATATTTTTCTAACTCTTCACGTTAAAATGAGTCAATTTTTTTTAAATTAAAATATTAAAATTTCAAAAAAAAAATAATATAAACCAAAATAACTGAGGTCCTCGCTGTCAAACTTGATTTTTTATCATTTTCGTTAAAAATATTAAAAAATTAAAATTATTTATTTAACAAAAAAATTAAAAAAATCAAATCAAAAAATAAAATTTTAAAATATTTTATTCAAACTTTCAGTACTTTTAAAATATAATAATATTTCGTATTTATAACTCATTTATTACAACTATTAACTATATATAATTGTTAATATTATTTATAATAATTTTAAATAAAAAATATAAAAAATTATCTTTTACCTAAATAACTCATTTCAAAAAAATTAATTTAAAAATTAAATTACTAAATAATTTATTTTAAATTAAATTTAATTCTTTTAACTAAAAATATAAAAAAATATAAAAAATTAACTTTTTAACT
>JAOTRH010000016.1:5928551-5947121 GCA_034768845.1 Heliamphora exappendiculata | reverse complement strand
AAAATCTATTAAACAATATATATATATATATATATATATATGAAATTAAGCAAAAATAAAACAAAATATAAGCTTTTCTATAATAACCTTAGCGTGTGTTTGGCCATGCAAAAAAGAAGTGAAAAAAACTAATTAATTACAACATAAAACCAAATAAATAGGCTTTTAAGTAAAAAAAATTAGGCCAAATAGAGGTTGTTAGCCATGTTATATTACAATTATTGACTTACAAGCAATTACTTTGTCATTAAAAACACTATGTATATAGTATAATTATAAAATTAATTTTAAATGATAAATAATTTTCAATTACTAAAAGAAATTTATAATAAACATATAGTTAAAAATGAAGTTGAAGATATTTAAAATCCGTAGTGCGTGAAAGACTTTGACCCCGATTGCTTGTTTGTTTATTTTATTTTATTTATTTTTATTTTTAATAAATTTTTTATTATTTAGTTAAATTTTTACAGCTTTTTGATTTCTCATATTCAAATGAGCTAAAAAAATTAAAGAAATTAATTAAAATATAAAATAATTCAGAAAATATAAAAATAAGTCAAACCAAGTTAATAAATCAAATTTTATGTTATTTATTTTTGTCTTTAATTAATTTTTTATTTTTTAATTAAAAATTTTTACTTTTTAGTTGAACTCATTGAGGAGGTTCAAAAAAATAAACAAATTTAAAGAAGACTGAAAAAAAAGTTTGAAAAAGGAACTAAACAAAACTAAAGGAATTTAGGCCACACGGGGCTTTATATCTGTGTGAGAGAGACGCTTTAGGAGAAAGGTAGGGCGAGAGAAATTGGGAGAAGGTAAAGGGAAAAAATAAGAGCTCGTTTGTTGTAAAGAATTGAAGTGTAGGGTTGGATTATTAATTTGAAATAATCTCCATGTCTTATATTTGGATACACAATGGCCATGTTTGTTTTGAGATAAAAGAATTATGTGGTATTTAGTATCTTTTTGTTAATAATCTTAGAATAGTGTATTCAATGCATTCTTAATTCATATTTTTATATATTTTCATATTTAATTATTTTATAGGATATAAAAAATTAAAAAACAAGCTTTATTCATAAATCACAATAATATCCAACCTTAAATAAAATTATTGCTATCGAAAATAATTATAAGAGTTTAACCCAGTTAAATCCCAACTAACCAAAAATAATGACCAAACATTCTGGTGCATAAAAATATTTTTTAGGCCAAATATGTTGTTCGGACCCTTGGGACCTCCGGGATCTTGGATTCTTGGGACACCAGACTCTCGGACCCTTGGGACCCCAAGACCCTAGACCTCCAGGGCCTTGAAACACAAGAGTTCTAGACCTCTAAACACCGGGACTCCGTAATGCTAGACCTCCGAGGCCCCATAGTGACGGACCCCCGTGACCTCTAGACCTCCGAGACCCTAAACCCCAGGGACCCTAGACCACGGGGACCCTAAGACCTAAGAGCTCTAGACCTTGAGACGCTAGATCCCGGGACCCTTGAACCTCGGGATCCCCGACCCCATAACCCTAAGAGCCCTGAACGGCCAGACCCTCGGACCCCTTAGAACCCCACAGCCCCCTAAATCCCTAGGACCTCGGACCCTTGGCACCTCAAAACTACCGGACCCCTTGGACCTCGGACCCTGAACCCTTGGGACCACGAGATCCAGGGACCAAGAAACTCTCGGGACCCCAAAATCCCCGGACCCCAAGGAGCATGGGACCTTGGACCCCCCGGACCCTAGATCTCCAAACCTCGAGACCCTAGAACCTCGGGATTCCAACCCCTTAGAACCCCTAAACCTTGGAACCTTATACCCCCGAGATCTCTGACCCACAAGTCCCGCGAACTCCAGGAGCCTTGGACCGCCATGACACCCAGAACCTTAGGACCTCGGGACTCTATAGTCTCAGACCACCCGGGATCCTCAAGACTCTTGGGATGTCGGATCCCCAGAGCCCCGTGATTCTAGGACCCCGGGGTCCTAAACCCCTAGGAACCCCGAGACCTTAGACCCTGGGACCCTCAAAACCTCATAACATTAGGACTTCATAGTCTTAGGACTCTGGGACCTCCAGAACCTCCGAAACCCTGGGACCCCAGACCCATCGGGACCCTGGGACCCCAGATCATCGGGACCTTGAGACTTAAGAGCTCTAGGCCCCTAGGCCCCTGGGACTCTCTGACACTTAGACCTCCGGACCCCAGAGTAATAATCCTAGGATAATATTGTCTAAATTAAGAATAAGATAATATTTTTAAAAAATTAAATAAATGATTGATAATATGTATATTCAAGGATATAATGATCATATATATGTGATTGTAATTTTAGATTATATATTTTTGGTGTATCTTCGTATAAATATTCATTTATTTTCACAAAAAAGGTCAATGGTATATATATAAGAACTGTATATTCAAACCTATATTCGTTAAATTTCATATTTATCTTTATATCCGATGATAATTTATATTCGTTAATTTATTTATGAACAATTAGCGTAAAATGATCGTATTTGGTGATCAATTTTTGGCATTATATGTTATGTTATTTTTATGTATGGTGTTTATTTTATTTTATAAATTTATTTATTTATTTATTTACACATTTTATTTGATGTTTTGTTATGTAAGTATCAAAACATAACATGACGTCAGAATTTATATTTGTCCTTGTAAATTTGTATTTGGGTTGAAATTTTTGGAAATATATATTAAACTTGGGATTTATTTTTAAATTGTAGAAATTGTAGTTTGTTTCTCCTTCTCATTTTGTTAGGTCATTTTACAAATGGTAAATTACACTTACCCCCTCTTGAGATTTCTAACAAAAATACTAACTATCCATGTGGTTTCAAAAATTGTACTAACACCCCATCAGATTTGATTTTAACATCAAATCAACTCAATTCCGTTGAAATTAATGAAATCCATCTTTAAACCATCCTCAAAACCACCATAGCCCAAAACTACCTCCAAAACCACCCTCAATCCACCTAAAAACCACCCTCAAACCCTCTCTATCTCTCTCTCTCTCTCTCTCTCTCTGCCGTCTCTCTCTCTCTCTCTCTCATTTATGCCATCTATCTCTCTCTCCCTCCCTCTACTCTCTCCCAAACCGCCACCGCCACACCCCCAAGCCCTTCACCCAAACCCTTCTCCCGCCACCGCCACACCCCTAAATCTTTGGTCTTCCGCCACGCCACACCCCAAAGCGTCCGCCGCCACCGCCACCCCCCCAAACCCTTATATATATATATGTTACAGAGAGAGAGAGAGGTGACCGGCGCCAGCGCCGCAAACCCCCACACCAACCCCACTGCCCGCCGCCGACCGTCGACCCCCACACCGCCGACCACAATTGTCTCTCTTTATCTACTATATGCTCTCTGCCCTCTCTCTCTCGTCTCTACCGTCTCTCTCTCGCGGTCAGGGTCGGCGGTGTAGGGGTAGGCAGTGGTTTTGGGGTGTGGCGGTGGCGGGAGAAAGGTTTATAGGTGTGGCAGTGGCGGCAGACCAGAGATTTGAGGGTGTGGCGGTGGCGAGAGAAGGTTTTGGGGGTGTGGCGGTGGAGGGAAAAAGGCTTAGGGGTGTGGTGGTGGCGGTTTGGGAGAGAGCAGATGGAGGGAGAGAGAGATGGCATGGAGGTGAGAGAGAGAAACGGAAGAGAGAGAGAGAGAGGGTTTGGGAGTGGTTTGGGTGGGTGGTTTTCAAGTGGTTTTGGGGGTAGTTTTAGGTTATGGTGGTTTTGAGGGTGGTTTTGGGATGAATTCTGTTAATTTCAACAGAATTTGGTTGATTTGATGTTAAAATCAAATCTGAGGGAATACTAGTGCAATTTTTAAAATTACATGGGTGATTAGTATTTTCGTCAGAAATCTCAGGGGACAATGTAATTTACCCTTTTACAAAATAAGGCATGACACTAGTAATATGATAAAAAGGGTATAATTGTCATTACACATTAATATGAGGTAGGATAAATTTTTAACCTCATGTGGTAACCAAACATGGGAATTGACTGAACAAAAACTAAGCAATCTAATGGATATATAGTACTGGGATTATTAAGGATAGGATTATTAATCCCTCTTAATCCTATTCTTTAGAACAAACATGCCCTAAGAGTTTACCCAGGGACAATTTAAAATGTTTGAAACGTTTGACTTTTTAAAATATTTAATTTTAAAGAAAAAGAATAAAGAAAATTAGGGTATTTGAAATAATTTTTTATAATAGGTTTTCTTTACTTTTTATTTAAATGTTTAATATATTTTAGCTTTTTGGGATATTGCACGTTTTTTTGTGAGAAGGTTGATTTGTTTAATTGAGATTATTATAATAATTTTAGTTTAAAAATGTTAAGTATTTAAAATATGTATATATATATTTTTAGATTAAGAGATTGAAAAAAAATTTGTTATTTTTTTAAAAAACTAAACAGTAAAGCTTCAAAACTGGCTTTTTAAAAAAAAAAACCATTTCTTTTTGAGAAATCAATAGGAGCTCAATCAATATCACAAAATAAAACAACTTGAAAAGATAGTCGGCTCAATCGTTAATTAATTGAGACAAAAATTTAATTTAATTTATTTTATTTTAATGTATTTAAGTAGTTAAAAACCCACATGTTCTTAAGTCTATATTCCACGAGAAAAGCATCTTGGTGGGATATTCTCTCTCTCTCTCTATTTAAAATTTTTTTTCTCTTTATATCAAATTTAATTTTTCTTTTTATTTCTCATGAAAATACATTTATAATAATGCGCATACACAACGTGCAAAAACATAGTTGATTTTGTATATTTTTTGTTCTTACTTTAATTCATTACTTCCCGTTGAAATTAAAGTCTAATGAAAATAACTAGTGATTTTAAGACTATGTGCAGTGGAGTTATTAATCTTTTTATTATATTATTATCTTTAATATTAAAAAATATTTATTATTGAAATTTAATTTTATAATTAGCTTGTATTAAAAATATTTTTAGTCACAGGTAATTGTTAATAGAGTGAGTGGGAAAAGAAAGTGAAAAATAGCCAAAATTTAATTTGACCATTGGATTACATGTGAAAAGATATTACCAATAAGATTGTTATATAAATGTCACTATCAACTTCAGATCTTTTGTAATATATAAATTGTCTTAAAAAGTAAAGCCAAATAAAAGTTTTAACCTTTAAGTGAGATTCTAATTACACAAAATAATTTTTTTATTTAACTTAAAATTATTGTAAGTGAAAAGCTTGATTTTAAGCAATCTAATTATCCTAAATAATTTCTTTTTTCCAAATTTTCTAAAAAAATTATTTTTAACTGCTACTCTTCATCGCTTAAAAAATGCAAAATCTTGACTTAAAATCAAAATAAATAAAAATAATAAAAGAATGTCAAATATCAAACTCTTATATTAGACTAGAATTTTTTTGTGTTTCAAGGAGTTGTTTGGGTGCAACTAAATTACCAAAACATCATAATAATTAGGGTTTTCTGATCATTCCCCCGCCAAATAATAAATATCAAATATATTATTCTATTATTTTACAATATTTAAAACATCAAGAATTATTTCTAAAAAATAGTATAATTTGTTAAATTCATAATGTAAAATAATTATTTAAAATAACCATTTTAATTAAATATATAAGAAAATATAAAACGACTAGAGGAATGGTATTAAACATATTTTTTTTAGCTTTAATACCCTAACAAAAAATTTATCAAATACAATTCTCCTGACTGCTCAACTCTCCACCCATTCAGAAAAATTTAAAATCTCCAAATCAAAATAAACTTTACACAAATAAAACAAAAAGTCTTTTAATATAATATTTCTCCATATCAACTAAACAAAATATGCACTTTTTTAAAAAAATTAACATTATTTTAAATTAAATATGTTAATAATATTGTAAATTATATATTAAATTTTCTTATCATTTACAAACTTATAAATTTTTTGCAATCTCTAATATTTTAATTTTCTCTGAACTCTTTATTTATCTCTCCGTGTAGCTGTAAAGATGGCAACATAGTAGGTTTTTTTTACAAGTTTGCCTTCATTTGTCCCCCACCTTCACCCTTACACTCAGTTATAAATATGTTCTTTTTTCTCGTCCCGTCCCAAACAAATGCCCAGAATTCCTAAGTAACCGAGATTCTCTGCTTAATATATTTTTAGCATTTTTTAAGATAAGAATTAGAATACCCTTCTTAAAATAAGAAATCAACCATGTGCTTTTCCTAGTTTTAAATTTTTAGAATGTTTAGTCAATTATTTGTATTTTATAATATATGTAATTATATTTTATATTTACATATATAAATAAATGTGTTGGGTATGTCTTCACTCTATTATATAAGGTAGACTTCCCCCGGATGGAACAGATAGGGTCATGCTCTTTTCCCCCACAAGTTGGGTAAATTTTGTTCTTTATATTATTCTTTTAGTAAGAATTCCAAACAAATTATTTTAACTATGTCTATATTTTTTTATATTTTAACAGTATGAACATAAAAAATGAGAGAAGTGAGGAATTATTTTTTTTAACTCTACTTAATTGTTAAAGTTTTATTATGTTTGAAAATATATAAAGTTATTTTCATTTATAGTTAACTTTTTTTTTTTGAAGTATAGTCCGATTCCTTTTTTGCATTTTTTTTCAAAAAAATTATTTCTTTAATCAAAATCCAAAAATTAAAATGATAAAAAAAAAGTAGTTAAACTTTTTTTAAAACTTTGACAAGAAACTTATGTTTTCTAGATTCATCTATTTGCGAGAAATTTTAAAATTATTTTTTTAATCAAAATATTTTATAAAATTTAAAAAACCAAAAAGAAAAAAGTATTGTTAAAATATATATTTTTCATTTGGTAGGGAATTTTTAAGATGGAATTTTTAATCTCAATAAAATGAATCTTTTTAAAAAAAAATCTCCTTTTACTAATTCTCCTTTTAAATCTTGAATGTCACTATTTATTTTAATTTTAAAAAACTTATTATTTATTCAAATATTTTAAAATACTTTTGCATAACTAAAGTTAAAATTAAAATAGCCACACAAAAAAAAAAAAAATTAAAATAACCACATATTTGAGCTTAAAATTATCATAACAAAAGTCAAAATTAAAATAATTAAAAATTAAAATTGAGATAACTCATTACTTGGTTATGAGTGTTCACATTTAAGATCTAAAATGACTATAACTAAAGTTTAAAACTCTGATAACTAAAATTAAAATTAAAGTAAAACTAAAATTAGACATAAAATGAGATATAAAGCAACTAATTTGTCATATATTTTCTACATATTATTAGGTGGACCTCTTGAACTCATTCTAAGCAACTCCTGGAATGTCTAATTTCAGGTAGGAGCTCCAAAATAAAGAGACAACCACACACATTAGTTACAAAAAAAAAAAAGCCTCGGTGTCCTTTGACAACTAGCTTTAAGTCAACTTAAAATTAAATTTTTTGTCTCTTTGGATAAAGTCCAAAAGGTCTAAAAGCTTTATTTTTCAACTCAAAAAATATCATAATTTTTATTATATAAATTTATTTTTTATAAAAATTATATTTTTAAAATATATTTGTCAAAACCTATCAAATAATATCCATATTAAATATAAAATTATCTAAAAGAAAATTTAAAAAAATTATAGCAAATTTAAATATTTTTTTATATTTTTTTGACTTAAAGTCAATCTATATTTTTTCTAAACAAATTTTTGACTTTTAAATTTAAAGTAATTTTAAATAAATAAAAAAATATTGACTTAAAAGCTGAGTTGCTAACTTAATGCCAGATTGCCGATCAAGGCAACAAAAAAAAAACTAATTTCCAACAGAAAATAACAAAGAAAAAAGAGCGATTGTGTTTCATTAAACGTGCACCCCACGTTCTACCAACCCCTCTCAAAATAGAAAACCGACACAAAACCCAATTTTGAAGATTGTCAAACTCAGGAAACAAACTGCCCAAACCATATGGGGGTTTTGGCTTTTCCTCTCATCTCCATTTCTCTTCCAAAACTACAAAGACTAAAAGTATCATTATATTCTCCTTGTT
This sequence comes from Heliamphora exappendiculata, assembly GCA_034768845.1. Lineage (NCBI taxonomy): Eukaryota > Viridiplantae > Streptophyta > Magnoliopsida > Ericales > Sarraceniaceae > Heliamphora > Heliamphora exappendiculata. The sequence goes on along the minus strand of JAOTRH010000016.1, from coordinate 5,939,044 downwards.
CATTCAAAATCTGTTTCTCTTCCTCCACTCCATAGCCGTTTCGCTTGAGTTTCGAAGATGGTTCGAGCAATTGAAGAAGAACAAGCACATTACAAGTCCAGGCTCTTTCATTTCAAAGGGATGTACGACGAGAATGCAGGGCGGCAACCGCATAGTATGATCCTCGAAAACACCGAACCGTTGTCGCCGAAGGAAGATAGGATGACATCAAGAAGTCAGGCATCGAAACCTTTGAGCAATGAGCCTGTGGAGAAGATGCGGATTGGTTTTTCATTAAGCCGCAATGACAGGGGTCCGAAGCCGCGGTCCCCCGAGGATAAAGGCACTGACAGCCCTCGGACCAAAGAGAAACCTCCTTCAGGCATGTCAAAGATTTCCAACAAGTTGTTTCATCTGTTTCATTATTCATGAAAAGTTTAAGATTAGGATCATTTAAAATTCGTTTTAAGGCCTTTTAAGAGAAACGTAGGATGTGAATTTCCAAGAACTTGATACATTTTCAAGAAGTCATCTTTATTTTTGGTTTTTTGTTTCCCAATTTGTTAATTTTTGGTGGGTTTTCTTTTAGATACGGAGCTGATGAAGGAAAGGTTTGCAAAATTGCTTTTGGGTGAGGACATGTCTGGCGGAGGAAAGGGTGTTTCATCGGCTCTGGCATTGTCCAATGCCATTACAAACCTTGCAGGTATTTGAATCATTCGAGCATGCATCTGTATAATTCATTGATTGTTTCTCAGTTTCTGTTGTTTCGGATCATTATTTTTCATTTAATTAGATCGCAGTTAATGATGTTTTTCGATTGGATAGATGAAATAATACAGATTACAATTGGTTGAACATTTTTTCCCCCTCAAGTTCTACATTATAATTCTGTTCTACATTTTTATTTCAGATCATTATTCTTCATTTTTTTTCATTTAAAATTAGATCGCAATTAATGTTGTTTTTCAGTTGGATAGATGAAATAATATAGATTACAATTGGTTGAACATTTTTTTTATCAAGTTATACGTTCTAATTTATTATCTTTCAAACACAACCAGCTTCTGTCTTTGGCGAACAAAAACGGTTAGAGCCTATGGCACCGGATATAAAAGCAAGGTGGAGAAAAGAAATTGACTGGCTCTTATCTGTGACTGACCACATTGTTGAATTTGTTCCTTCTAAACAAAGATCCAAAGATGGAACAAATATGGAGGTATCTCTTTCTCTCTCTCGCGTGCGTATGTGTGTGTACATATGAATATTTTCAAATTTAAAGGAGCTTATATTCTCTTATCAATTTTGTTAGATAATGACAACGAGACAAAGGACTGATCTCCACATGAACATTCCGGCCCTGCGTAAGCTTGATGCAATGCTTATTGTAAGAACATGGTTTCTTCTAATCCGACATTTTCAAAGCCAGAAATGAACACTTCATGTTAATGATTTTGGTTGATTTTGTCGACACTAAACAGGACTGCCAGGATAACTTCAAGGACCAGAATGAATTCACCTACGTCTCGAAAGATGAGGAATCAGAGAAAGGGAAAAACAAGAGGAAAGATGACAAATGGTGGATACCAACCCCTAAGGTTCCCCCAAATGGTTTGTCTGAAGTCACAAGGAAATGGCTGCAGTTCCAGAAGGATTCCGTTAACCAAGTACTCAAAGCGGCTATGGCCATAAATGCACAAGTTTTAGCAGAAATGGCTATCCCTGAAAATTACATTGATTCTCTCCCCAAGGTAAAAAAGAAAGAAGAAAGGAAAAAGAAGATAGAATTCCATTTAAACTTGTTCACAAAGTTAGTAAATTGACTGTTTTTTTTTTTGGTTTTTTGTTTCTGTGGTAGAATGGGCGGGCTAGCCTTGGAGATTCGACCTATAAAAGTATCACAGTTGGAGACTATTTCGATCCTGATCATTTTCTTTCGACAACGGATTTATCATCGGAGCATAAAATCCTCGACCTCAAGAACAGGATTGAGGCATCCATTGTGATTTGGAAGAGGAAGATGAATGCCAAGGATGGAAAGTCTTCTTGGGCTTCGGGTGTGAGCTTGGAGAAGAGAGAACTATTCGAAGAGAGAGCAGAGACCATCTTACTCATTATCAAGCAGAGGTTCCCTGGAATTCCTCAATCTGCATTAGACATGAGCAAAATCCAATACAACCGGGTGGGTAGACCTGCTTTTATTTCCAATTCATCTTATCATTGTCTGTAAAATGGACTATATAGAGCTTTATTTATGGTCTTCGGATCATACACTAATTAGTTCATTTCCCCTACTTTCCTTAATAGGATATCGGACAAGCAGTACTGGAGAGCTATTCAAGAATATTAGAAAGTTTGGCCTTCACAATCATTTCAAGAATAGAAGACGTTCTCCATGCCGATTCTCTAGCACAAAACCCATCACTCGGAGACCAAAAGCGGCATCCTCTAAGAGACTCCTCACTAGTAATGACAGGCGACAAGTTTCCGAATGCAAAAGAAGAGTTGGAGAAGCTTCAAACAACAGAGATACCAACTTCAATGACGCTCTCAGATTTCATGGGTTGGACTTTGGATCAAGTAGAGACTGAAATGAAGAAGGACTCGGGGGACATTTTGTTCAAAGAAAACGATTATAAGCCCCTTAGCAAACCTCCTAACATTGTGACCAACAAGAAACTTTCCTATATAGAGAAGCTTGAGAACTTAGGCGGTTTAAGAAGTCCAACAGCGCGCCATTGATGACAACAAATCCATTGAAAGCAGACATGGAAGACGTACATCGAGATGCAATAGGAACAAGAAAAGCTTGGCTTTTCATGCAAGTATGCACACCCATTTAGGTTTTAGTTAAATTGGGAGTCGCCGTTTCCTTTTGTAAATAGGGAAAAGTGAGTGTCCCTATTGGGTCTGAGACGCTTTGGTTATTGCTTTCCTCAGTGCAAGGGATCACTTTGTTGACTTGTAGTTAAGAATGTTTGTTAATTTTGAATTCGCTAACAGATGGAATCTTAATCTATTCATACTCCATGGTCTTTCTAGATTGTCAGTTCTACCCTATGATTTTGATTATACTAGTGAAAATAAAACTGGTCATACTGGGAGAATAAATATCTTGTCAGGGGCATTTCTTACGTTGAAGATGGGCACAGCATTAATCGGGGCATCCCACCTGGTTTACGTTGAGGCCATGCTAGAAAATTCAGATGGGATTTGATAAGTTGGAAGAAATAAATAATATTGTGAGTACCATATTTTCTTTGCATGAAAAGATTATGAATAGAATTATATATACAGTAAAAAGATATTATAAATAGAATTATGTATATTGTGAGAATGCTGGTTCATGTTCGATTATATTTAAATAAAGAATGACATAAAAGTTGTCGAGTTATTTATACCGCTATATAGGAAAAAAAGATAATTTAAAACGCGATACTAATAGTAATAGAGGGTGTGATTAGAATACTACCATGAATTCAGTATTCCTAATCTAATATTTATCAAATTATTAGTCCGATCCCGCGAAACAAAATCCAAATTATTAGTGAGAAGAGAAAAAAAAAATCTGAAAAGTGAACCCCACGTGTTTTTTTTGGGACCTAATTCTGTCTCCCCTAATCTCGAATAACAAACCAGCCCCAGTTACATATTTCACAATTATAGCTAAACACAAGATAAACCTCAAAAGCAAACTTGGTGAAATAATCATCCTCCAGATGAGACCCAAAAAAATAAAAAATAAAAAAATGATCACAAAGTGATCCACCGGGAAAGAAAGCAATTTCCCCTTCTTAGCTAAGTTTGGGCGTAATTCATGTACACAAAGATACATTTAAACAAAATGAAAAGGTTGAAGAACATACATTACAGGAGAATCAGATTTTGTCACAAGATCGAAGCTTGGGTGGAAGTTGGGGGCCATTCTTAATCGATGAGAGATCATCAGCAAGGGCTTAACCACCTCCCAAACTCAACAATTTGAGCAATAATCCTGTCTTGGTGAAAGGAGCTGCAAATGAGACGGAGAATTTGCTCTGCAACAGCACATGAATTTGTGAGATTAAAAGCCTCGTTCACATTCACCTAGCATTTTTAAGAAGTATCGCACAAGTGTTCCAAAATTGAAATTTCTTATACATGCAGATTGTTATCCCTACGAACTGAATTGCAGAAAAATGACTGAATCTGATGACTTGTTCGACAGAACTCTAAGACGAACCTATCAACTAGGGCACATAGGTGATCTTCTTTCAATGATCTTAACTACATAGACCTCCGCGTATGAGCAAGTACGCTACGCATGGCGAAAAAATTAGACGACCCTGTTTGGGCTAAATTCCCATCAGATGATTAGAAAGAATTAAAAACGTTTAGGCGGCAATTTTGGCTATTTTATTGTAAATTACAATAACTTCTCCAGAGCTATACATTAAATACACTTAGCCCCACTCCTTTGGAGAAATTACATTGATATTTTCCCAGCATTTAACATTGTTAATAAAATTAATTAAAAGACAAATTTACCTGCGAGCATTGTCTTGTAATATCAGATGATGGGAGGAGCACCTGTAATAGCTTGGGGGAAATTAAGTTTTTTTTAAAGTGTGTGGCATAGTTTTTAGATTAATGTTTTTTTTATTAAAATATATAATATGCTTTTTATTTTTAAAAAATTACTCACCAGTTCAATTTATAGGTTATTTACTGTTTTTCATTAAGTATAAACTTTTTTAACGAATAAAATCCATTCTCATAAAAAATTTTAACGCGTAAGATCATTTTGAAACAAAATATCTTAAAATAGATAAATTTATTTGTACTTTTTCAAAACATGTATAAAGAATACATATAAATTTATCTATTTTTTATTGAAAATACGTGTAAAAAATACCGATAAATTTATCTGTGTATTTTTAAAACATATATAAAGAATACAGATAAATTTATCTATTTGCTTTATCTGTGCTAATATGCAAATATATAATTTATAGTAGACGGATAAATTTATCAATTTGTATTATTTTTGTTGATATGCAAATAAATAAATTTGTCTGTTTGCATATTAAATAGATGAATATCAAACAAATAAATTTATCTGTTTGTTATACAAAACAGATAAATTTATTTGTTTACAGGGTATTTTTGAAAAAAATCACGTAATTAGACCTTACGCGTTAAAATTTTTGTCGATGGACCTTGCGCATTAAAATTTATTTTTTGAACCTTTGGGTAAAATCCTCTTTTAGTTTTTTATTTTTCATTATTAAGAGTATAATTGACTTTTTAATTAAAAGTGTTTTAATCATTTTGCTCAAAGAAAAAATTAATCTATTTATGATGTGTATAAAAAAATTCTTTAAACATGAACTTAAAAAGTTAGTTAAAATTTTCAGATAAATCAAACGATATAGCATAAAAGTGAATTTTTTTTGTATAGAAGTCATCTTTTTAAATAGCTCATACAACACTTAAGTGATGGATAATATATATATATATATATATATATATATATATATGTATTATTATTTCCAAAAAAAATATAACTGCTAGTAAAAATATATTAATGGAAGTTGACCATTTTTTTGGAGGACTCATACTAACATATTGTTTGTTTTGCCTTATGGAGCACACAGAATTTTCTTCTTTTTGCTTGAAAAAAAAAACAAAATCTTTGGCAAGTCGAGAGTGTTTAGAATTTATATTTCTTCCATAAACCTTTAATGTGTGAGAGGATACGTGGTGTAACTAGAGTCCACAGGACGACGTCAAATGAAAATAATAACTTTTCTGTTGGAATTTATATTAAAATATTTTTTTCTTTGCACTATGGAGGTACACACAATTTTGTTCTTAAAAATACCTTTTAGTGTGTTGAATATAAAATTTACTTATAAGATGAATCGAGAGACACTAACCTTATATGATGAGTCAAGAAACATTTAATTTCATTATGTGAACTTAATATTCCTTACATTTATATTTATAAAATATGTATTAAAATTAAAATTTTATATTATATTATATATTTGTGTGTATTATTCACCATATAATAGGTTAGACTCAGCATATTTAAATTTAGAATCTTTATGCGTCCATTTAATTTGTGAAAGACACTTATATGGAGGCATGAGTGTCCATCTGTTACTTATTGAAAAAATATTTTTAAAATTTTACTTGAAAATTTTTTTTAAAAAAAAAATTAACTAAAAGAACAATAAATCTAAAATGTAAGAAAAAGTTGAGAGAAAGGGAAAAAATGTAAGTTTTCAATTTAAATATAATTTTTTTTTTCTGTTTAAAGTCATAGAAAAAGGCAATTAATTCATCACAATTGAACATATTTAATTTGTAAAGGAAATATAATTTATTCTAATAACTTTTATAGTATTGAATAATAATATAATTATTTTGTATAATAAAACAAATTTTCATTTGAGGTCACAAATAAATCTCTAATAAATTTGTAATATAATGATAATTTTATTACCTATAAAACATTTAACTCATAGACGTTAAACCACATTACCTGGGCCTTACTATTTTTATTTTATCTTATTTATTTTTTTTGCCCTTAAGAACAATTTGAAGAATCCAAGGGCATCCTTTCAAGCCAAGTCTTCAGTAAGTGTGCCCACAGCTTTATCTAGAGCATTGTCTTCATTATCCTGTGGATTAATGAAAGTGAGAGAAAGCAGGGCCAACATGGCAAGATCTGTTAATTTATTGCTGACATTACTGGTTGACTAATAGAAACTTAACTATTGATATGTAATACGAAATTAAATGTTAATAACTGTTGATGTATTTTTTTAAATGCATAAAGTTGAGATTATTGTACTTTGTTCTTTTTATTTTTATTTTGGCTAAAAGCTCCAAAAATTTATACTCTGTTTGGTTTGGATAATTTGGAGAGAAAAATAAAATAAAATTCTCTCATTTCTTATTACTTATTTTATTTATTTAAGACGAGAGAAATAAAAAAAATTTGAGATAAATAGTTATCTTTTCAAATTTATTTTACAAATCTCTTCAAATTGAAGAGATTTGAAGAGAAAAGAATTGAGTTAATTAGCTATTTTTTATAATACCTAAATTATTCATCTAAAAATAAAAAAAAATAAAAAAACAATAGTAAGAATAAGGTTATTTTCTCAAAATAATTAGTACTTTTTTTTTAATTTATTTTTATGAAATCTATCCACACAAAAGTGAAGAGAAATTATTTTTTTTTCTCTCTAATTAATCTAAACAAAAAGAAGAGAAATCATGATTATATATTTTTTTTCTCTTATAACTTTGGAAGAAAAAATGTAATAATTTTTTTTAATTTTCTTTTATTGATAACCAAACGAGCTCTTAAGATTCTTCGTTTGTCAAAAAAATAAAAAATAAAAAATTAAAAAATTAAATTAAAATAAAAATTTTTATAATATTCTATTCAAACTCTCAACACTTTTAAAAAATAATAATACTTTTTATTCATAAATTATTCACTACTACTATCAACTATATATAATTGTTAATATCAAGTAGATAGAGGACTAAAATTATTAACTTTGAACAAAAATTTAAAAAATTAATTTTTTACCCAAACAATCAACTTAAAAAAAATTAATCTAAAAATTAAGTTACTATATAAGTTACTTTGAATACAATTTAATTTTTTTTTTGACTAAAAATATAAAAAAATTAAAAAATAACTTTTAAACTATGTAACAACTGACGCCTTGATTGAATTTTCTTTTATTAAAAATCAAAATTAAGTAAAAGATGTTTGGCAAAAATTTTCATAGTTTTTAACTATTTACTGCTAATATTGACACATCATACGGGCCGCACGAAGATGCTTACGGATCAAGATCAAGGATGCACCTCCATGGTAGGGTGTACAACACGTGAGCAAAACCACCCTCCATGCCCCAAAAGGCCAAAACCCAATCCAGACGATAATTACCAGGACCTCATCTTCTTCTTCCTCATCCAATTCTCAGAACAGAGGATACCAAAAATGTCCATAACCTCCTCTCTTCTTCAACTCCCTCTCTCCCAATTCAAATCTCTCAACCTCACCACACCTTTCCTCCATGGATCCTCGCCGATCACCACCGCCCTCCTGCGCAAACCTTCTTCATCTCTCTCGTCTCGCCACCCACCGCCACCCACTTTCCTTCCCCCAATTCGAGCTATGAAGTCGATGCAGGGCAAGGTAGTGTGCGCCACCAACGACAAGACGGTGGCCGTCGAGGTGGTCCGCCTCGCTCCCCACCCGAAGTACAAGCGGCGGGTAAGGAAGAAGAAGAAGTTCCAGGCTCACGACCCCGATAACCAGTTCAAAGTCGGGGACTATGTCCAGCTCGAGAAGAGCAGACCCATTAGCAAGACCAAGGCTTTTGTTGCGGTTCCGATCGCCTCGAAAAATGTACCGAAGCCGAAGGTGGTTGTGCCGCCGGAGCTTGGAATTCCGTTCGAGTCCCAGCAAACTTAAGTGAGTGAGTGAGTGAGCTATGATTTTTTTTCTGCCCCTTTTTTGCTGTGATTGATCTTTAATTATCGGGGTCTGCCTGAATTCCAGGTTTCTTCAATGGATTATGATTCTTCGTTGCCAATATTTTGTGGGTTGGGTTGAATTGCTTTAACTGATTGTGTGAGCAGTTTTATTGTTCACCACGCGTAGATTTTTCTCATGTTGGTAATTTTGAACCATGAACCAAAGCCCCTCAATCAATAAAGTGATTAAATTAGGCACCCATTACCAAAATGTTGTTGAAAACTCGTTGGTGAAACTGCATACTATGTGTTTGTGAATTTGCCGATAAGAAAAATTGGGTGGTTAGTCTCCCTGAGGATATAAAAATTAGAAAGTAGAAACCCTCTTTAGAACCATTCTTTGGTAAGCGATGCTCGATTTCAATTTTCAAATCGGTGGCTATTGCTCTTCAAATCTGGAAGGATATTTGGTAGTCTCGATCTACCTGACTCTTACCACCATGAGGGATCACTAACTTCTTTTACTTTCATTTTCTTTTACTATCTCTATCTTTTTTCCTTTCCTTTTGTATTCCCTCTGCAAATCACAAATCAAAAATACTGCAGAAGTTAGAGTGTATAATTCTCACAACTGAAGATTCATTTACTGAAGAACTAAAAATTGATTGCTAAAACCTTAAATCAATAAATTTTCACAATAATTAGTTGTTGTCTGTATTCAAAAGGACAATGGAATCACCCATCTTCACACTGCAAGCTTGTCCCGATGTTTCGTAATTTGCATATGATGAGAGCGTTGACAGACTCTACTGTCAGTTTGGCTGTGGGAGAGGTGGTGGTCAGGATTTGAAATGCTATGGTGAGCAAAGATCCCCCTTATGTGCTCTTCTCCTCTTGCTGTAAAGCGGTGTGGAGAAACCCGCAGGTGGTATGGAAATGTTGTTGGACTCGCAACGTGTCATCAGAGACTGCATTCCAGTGGTGTCCACAGAAGCAGACCACCGTAGATTCATAGGCATTGGTTCAGCTATCTTGAAGTACCCACTTGTTTTCTCTATCAACTTGATTGTCTGAATTATGAAGACCCAATGCAACTTATTATAATCATTTCAGGAAAGTTTCAAGTTAATTTTTAAGCTCCATTAGGTTGGATGAGAGAGGAGAGAGAGAGAGAGAGAGAGAGAGAGAGAAAGAGAGAGAGAATGCTGCCTCGATCCTGTCCTTTGGTGGCCAAGTTTACGATGGACTGTACTGGATCTCCATTTTCCATATGTCCCAGTAAAACACAACCATTCTCATCAGAACAAAATTTTCCGTTCTTACAATTCTTGTACTCTGACTTTTAGATATTTCACATGTATTGCAGAGCAAGAAAACAAAATCATATCACGAATCCACTCAAGAGGAAATTGAAGAGCACATGGTACGACATAGGCAACCATAGGAAACAAAACTGCACGCAGGATTGCCCTGAGAGGTTCTCCAGGGTCATTTAAGGTCTTCCTAGGAGTCCCCCTTGTGTCATCTCCAGATTTGCTCAAGAACTTCATTTCTGAGGAAATTAAAGAGAAGATAGGGGAACCCATACAACTATACGAACAAAACTGTACATCGGATCGGCCCAAGAGGTTCTCTTCTTCCTGGAAGTGACCCTCCGGATTTGCTCAAGACCTTCGCCAAGTATGGTAGCTTGAGGCTTCATTGTGCCAAAAATTCAGAATGATTTTCCTCCCTGCCGAGGTTGCTACACCTGCAGCAAATCAATATGGAGAATGATTTTTGCTACACCTGCAGCAAATTATGACGTAAATTGGTTTAAAGTTATTTTGATTTTTTTATTTTGTATAATTTCATATTTAATATTAATAACGTTTGACAGATCTCGACAAATAAGTTTTAAAAATATAATTTTTATGAAAAATGAATCTGTATAATAAAAGTTATTTTTAAAAATGTATAAAAGAATTTTAATTAGAAAATAAAAGGTTAAAGTTAAAAGGCAATAAGTCTGCATTGCCAAATGA
>JAOTRH010000016.1:5906866-5925071 GCA_034768845.1 Heliamphora exappendiculata | reverse complement strand
GGTCCTTGTATTGAGCATTATACTTGCATGGTAGGGCTTTTCGGGCGATTAGGCCATCTTGACAGGGCTGTTAAGCTGATTGAGGAAATGCCATTTAAGCCTACTATTATGGTTTGGCGTGCTTTGCTTGCAGCTTGTGTTATTCACAATGATGTTGAGCTTGGAAGAATATCTGCCCTGCGTGTGCTTGAGATGGAACCCCAAGATGAGTCGACTTATGTCTACTCTCAAATATGTATGCCACTGCAAAAAGATGGGATAATGTAGCTTCTGTTAGGAATAGCATGCAGAAAAAAAGAGTTAAAAAAGAACCAGGCCTAAGTTGGATTGAGAACCAAAGCACAGTTCATTATTTCACTGTAAGGGATGCTTCGCACCCCGACATTAGATTAATTTTAGGGATGCTGGAGTGGTTGAACATGAAAACCAAGAAGGCAGGTTATGTTCCTAATTGCAATGTTATCTTACTTGATGTGGAGGACAGTGAGAAGTCACCTCTCTTGTGGATGCACAGTGAAAGATTAGCTCTAGCCTTTGGGCTTATTAGGACACCATTTGGAAGTCCTATTCGTATCATGAAAAATCTCTGAATATGCATCGACTGCCACACTGCAATCAAGTGTATATCAACAGTTGTGCAGCGAGAGATTGTTATCAGAGATATTAATCGATTTCATCACTTCCAAGATGGAACTTGCTCCTGTGGTGATTACCAGTGACACACCATGGTCGGGAACTGAATTGTCCATCTTTTCATAAATTAAAGTTGCAGAGGATTGTTTTTTCGGGGCTGGCATGGAGCTTGTTTTCTTTGAGGTAACGAATACCAAACCATCTACAATTAAGCAACGAGTACCACTTTAGCCAAAGTTCAGTTTCTGTTTAAATATAAATCATAATTTTCTTAAGAATCTTATCTATATACATCCTGCACGGTAGTGGTGGAATATGCCAATTTAGAATGAAAGACCAATTTAACCAATGCTCAGCAAGTTTAAGAGAAATCCTTATCTGATTATTTATAAATATTTCCTAGTGTGTTTGGCCTCTAAAAGTTTACTCATCTTTTTTTCCTGATTGGTTCTTTGCAGATCTTTAGGTTTCATTTCATGTTGTTTGGGCTGCGATTACGTCTAGCTTCGGTGTTCAATTTTGGGGTTTTTAATGTCTAATATGTTTTCTTGAGCTTTCTGCTGATTATTCTATTTGAAAGATAAACGAAGTTTGTTAACAGAAAATCTGAAGAAGTTGACGAGAAAAAAAGGTTTTCTTGAGCTTTTAAATAGACAGGGGTGAGATGAATGCTTTGTAAATGATTCTTTGAAGATATTGTTTTATGCAATTTAAAATTTATAAGTAGTAGAGTAAATGGAATTGTTAAAATAACATACCTGAGATATTGTTTTGTTTTCTTTTACTTTCACGTGTGTACTTAACATTATTTTTCATGTGCAATTTTTGTGTGTTTTTTCATAATTGGACCTATCAAAAGCCAAAAATGCCGATTTCTGTGCCTCTTATTATCTCTTAGGAGATTATACAGGTTTTCTTCTTGCCTCATAGATGATTTAAAGCATATTTCAACTTTTAAGATAGAATGTGTCAATGTGATGCATGATATGAAAACCAATAATGTGACTTACATATCATTGGTCTATCCAATGGTTCAAAATGATTTATAGTGAAAGATAATGAAGTGAACTTTTATTGAATGCTAATTTATGAATGTTGAAGCATAAAGGTAAAATTAAAAGATACAATCACTTCAAAAGAGTTGCCAAGTTTAGGCTTCTGTTGAGCAGTTCGGTGCTTGAGTGTTTCCCCATTGAGCTTGAGAATTAGAACTGACAAGTAGTAAAATTCTTACCCAATTGTCGCAATAGGGTAATACTTGCACTGTATTTTTTTAATGACCCAAGATTAGATATTTGATTTATTTGATTCAAATGCACAACAATAGCTTGGGTATTTTATGATATTTTTACTTCTTTAATATTATTTTAAATGAATCAATTTTCAGGAATTAAATAGATTTGTTGAAGTCATGTAGTTACAGTTATGATTGCTGACTTATATCACCTCATATTTGGACACTTTCTTCAACTTTGGTGAGAACAAAGATACAAATTTTTTCTTTGAATCGAAATCATTAAAAATTGAGGAAAAAATTCTTCAATATTCCTTGATCTATGATTGCACATAAACTCGAGGGTTTTCACAGATATGTTTATGAAAATATCCATGGAAAACCTCAATTTCTAAATACCATGAAGTAAAACGTACACATCCAATGAGAAGTATCCCATCTCTCAGATGTCTCATTAATTAGGTTTGGAAAAACTTTTCAGGGCCAAACTTTCATTCATTAGAATATTTTCTTATTAATCATATTTTTTTTAAGATTCTTAAATATCTCAAGAAATGCCAAAGTTGAATCCCAAAGTATTATTGGTTTTTTTTTTGTTTTCTTCTTAATATTACTTGTCTATAATATTTAATCATACAATTTATTATCTCAATAAAATTAATTAGTACCGTCACAAAAATAGTGACAGTGTATAGCATGGTCGGCTTAACTAGTATATATATATATATATATGAATCATGCTAGCCACTATCTATTAGGCGGTGATTAATAAGATAATAAAGATATTTTTTTTAATATTAATACACTTTTAGAGGTAGAGTCTACTATTTTTACATATATTAATATATTTTGCACAAATATTTATACACATTATACTCTTTATCCACCGTCTATTAGGCAGTAATTAGTATTTATATATATATATATATATCTGAATGACTCTTGTTTTGAAAATGTGGGTTCGTTTGGCAGCACTAATTTTTTGAATTTTTGAAAAAATGCAAAAAATACAAAACAATATGATTTATTTGGTAAAAAAAATTAAAAAAAATTTAAAAATACATTATTCCTAGAATATTTTGTTTAAACTTCAATTACTTTTAAATATAATAATTTTTTTATTTATGACTTATTTACTATTACTATTAACTGCATATAATTGTTAATATCAAATATATAGAAAAATAAAATTGTTCAATTTGAAAAAAAATAAAAAGCTAATTTTTTACCTAAATAATTAATTTTAAAAAAATTAACTTAAAAGGTAAATTAAAAAATAAATTATTTTGAACTAAATTTAGCTTAACTTTTTGATTAAATACGTAAAAATACAAAATAGCTAGCTTTTATGGTAGTTGCCAACTGGGCCATATGAGTGAGATCCAAGAGTCAGTGCAGTTGGTCTTAGGACAAATTTTTAAATACTTGACGAACTGTATTAATGGCTTGGACGTGAATTTATATCATATTGATTGCATTCCTAACTTAACTGGTGTGTGAATTGTAGTGTGGATTCACACATTTAAAATTTACATTCGATCATAATCTGTGCATCGACAAGCCATTTTCGATTTTGATCTAGATCTCAACTGAGCAAGTAAGAGGAATTTGGCCGTCCACCCTAAAAATACAAATGTATGTGTGAGGACCACCGTCGGTCTCCGTGCAAAAAGGCTGCCCATCACTCAATGTGCATCCGATCGATGTGGTCCAAGTTCTAGGCTTAAATCGATGACGTGTGAGGGCAAGCTATTAACGGTGGTCACCTAGGGTGCATCATTCTTGGTATACTTGACCTGCATTTAAACCAGACGGTGATCAGCAAACTTTAGGCACTGAATTGATGAATATAACTTATTAATTTATTGATTTATTTAATTTTATAAATTTTTTGTTTTTAGTGATTTTTTTTATTATTTAGTCAATCTATTATACTTTTTAAATTCTTTGTTTAGCAAAGGATTTAAAAATTAACTTTTTTGTCCTTTAGTTTAAAGTTTTAAAAAAAAAAGTTAGAAAGGCTCATTTATAAACTTAATGACTTTTAGGGTTTTAGATTGTTTTCAGATAAATAACACTGTTCTCCTATAAAATTTTGATCAAATACAATTTAATTTATTCTTTAGGACAAATTAACACTCTCTTACTGTCAAAATGATATTACATACTAATCTTCATAATTAGGGTTCTGTTCATAGCTATTGTTGCTTTCAATCACATAAAATTTTATTTTCCTTTTGTCCTTCTACGGTAGAAGTCATTAATGACCTATAATGTATTTTAATTTTTAATACCAATTTTACCCTTTATCTTTTACTTTTTTTTCCACCGTTCTCTTTACCCACGTCCTGTACCTAATTAACTACTATTTTTGGTGTAATATTTTTAGTCTCATTCCTATTTTTAATCATTATTATTTTATTCATATTATTTTTATTTATTTATATATTATATATTGTTATAGTTTCTCTTTCTAAAACAAAGCACATACCAATTCACTAATTAAAGCAATTTACAGTAAAATATACTCTTTATTATTATTATTTTAATTATGTATATATATATATAACGGCGCTCGCAGTAGAGGTAGGAGTGCACAAATAATTTAAAAAATTTGAAAATCGAACTAATTCGACCTCTATGAGTTGGATTAAATTGAATTTTACAAACAATTAGTTTGATTCTGAATTTTAAAAAAATATAACCGATAATATTAATTCGGTTTTTAAAATTTTGCAAAATTAATAATATAAGAAAATAAAGGGCAAAAAAATAATAAAATGTGAAATTTATTGGCATTATCCGTACATTCGCAAGGTTACTCGGCTATGGTAACGAGCACAGGCCGCCACGCCCTCCTCAGCAATCGCTACCGGAACGCCGCCGTTAACGGCCTAAGCGACCGTTGTCCGCCGCGCCTCCCAGCCGCACTACCGCCACCACCTGCCGCCTGTAAAAGCCCCTCTCCTCCATCTCCAACCTTATCCACCGACCTCTCCTCGAGCAGCAGCGGCGGCGAAGAGACGAAGAAGTCCTTCAACTTGTGGCGGGCCACCAATTCCTTGCTCTTTCCCGGAGCATCGGCAGCGACGGCCGAAGTTCCTTTCCAATTCAAAGATTCTTCTCGGCGGCCGCTGCCTGTGCTTGATAGGAACATCCGTAAGGTGTTTTTAATATAATTTTATAAAGAAAATCAAAGGACAAATTATTCTTTTGAACAGCTGGTAATTGACAGGAGAAATAATGTTCAAATCTTTTTAAAATTGCAAACAAAATATCTGAGGTATTGTCGCCAAATAAGCTTTTCCATCAACACCGTGTAATTTGTATAAAAAAATGAATTGAACTTTATTTAATCAAAATTTTATTAGAGTTCAGTATAATTTATCCATTGTTTTTTTTACAAAATATAATTATATATATATATATATTTTAAATATATCATAATTTTTATTATATACATATATTTGTTATAAAAATTATATTTATAAAATTTAATCGTTAAAATCTATCAAATAAAATTTATATTGAATGTAAAATTATTTAAATTAAATTTAAAATAAAATAAAATTTGCGTTAATTTAACTTAAAGTAATTTTAATCAAAATTTTGGTTTAAAATCATGTTGTCAAATTAGGCCTACGCTCCTGTTTGTTTTGAGGGAATTAGAGTACAAGGAATTAGACTAAAAAAATAAGGACAATTCGCCATTTTCTTTTATCTAATTGGTATTTGGAGTTTCGTATTTATATTCTGAGATTTGAATTAATAATATTTTAAATGAGAGATTGTTAATTTTTAATTTGTAGTAATAATAATATTAAGTTCTCTTTTGATATTAGCAATACCAATTTTTGACTTAATTTGTTGTATGTAAGAATTAGAAACAACTCAATAATTATTGGAGTTGTTTGGCAAACTTAGTGTTTTAGTTTTTAGTTTTTTGTTATTAATTTTAGTTACAAGTTATAATTTATTTTAAATACCTATAATTTCTGTTATAAATTTTAATTATTTTTTTTTCTATTTTAGTTACATGCTAAAATTTTTTATCAAACACTCATAACTTCTGCTGTAACATATAATAAGCTATTAGTTTTAGCAATTTCAAACACTACAATTATTTTATTTTTTATTCTATTTTTATCAAATATTAATTAAATTTTTTACAAAAAATTAGTTTTAGGTCCTTAAAATAACGGCGATTTTATTTTTCATCCACTAACAAAATTTTTAACGCCCGAGATCTAGTATTAACGCAAGGTCTAATTAGACCATAGAACAAATAAATTTATTTGTGTATTTTTAAAATATGTATAAAGTACATAAATAAATTTATCTGTCTTGCATAAATAAGCATACAGATAAATTTATCTGTGTACTTTATACGTGCTTTGAAAATGCACATAGATAAATTTATCTGTCTTGCATAAATAAACATACATATAAATTTATCTGTGTATTTTATACGTATTTTAAAAAAGTACAGTGTTCTTTATACAGATTAATTTATCCGTCTTCTTATTTATACAAGATAAATAAATTTATCTGTGTACTTGATACATACTTTGAAAATACACAGATAAATTTATATATATAAAGAATATAGATAAATTTATCTGTCTAGCATAAAATATGGCGACAGATAAATTTATATTTATGTATTACATATAAATTTATCTGTGTTGTAGACAATTGGACCTCGCGTGTTAAAAATTTTGTTGGTAAACTTTGCATGTTAAATTTTTTTTTTTTTGGATTTTTAATTGGAAATCTTTTTTTTTTTACTATATACATAATCATATCAATAATCTATATAAAAATATATGTAATCCCTCGTTATCCTTATTCAATTCTTTCTACAATCTCAAACAAACCCTAATAGTACCTATGCATGTTTGGTTTATTTCTTGGAAGGAGTGATTTTTGCAAGTTTATCTTAAATTATTATCTTGCTTAATTCTTTCATTGAAAAATCAGTATTACTAAATCCTCACATCTTAATCAATTTTATTTGAAATAATAAACAAGCTGTAATATTAAATTGATTTTTCAATGAATATTTGCATTCAAATGCCTTAAGTTCAATTTTTGTAAGACATGTAAATTATGAATAATAAGAGGAATCTTCCAAATTATGCAATAAATTTGGAATTAATTGTATAATTAATGTTTGGTTAGAGTTAAATACGGAACAAGGGAAGGTGCTATATTGCTGTGTGTTATTAATGGTTTAATTTTTAAATATATTTTTATGATCAAGTTCGTTCATTACGTAGAATACGACGATTTGTATGAAAATTTAGGTTGATTCAATATCTAAAGCTAAGTAATTGAATAACACTTTTTAATAGTTTTTTTCTAAAATTATAATTTTTTTTTATTTATTTATAAATTAATATCATGCGATCACTTAGTTACAGGTATCGGATCAATTTAAATTTTTATATAAATTTTTGGAAATTAAACCGTCAATAAAACACACCTTCCCCATTCCAGATAATATGAATTAATTATTTTTGAGATATGACTTGTTTGGTCCGAACCAATTTTGCTGTAAAAAAAGTTAAGATTACGGGACACTTTAGGGCCACGTCGATATCTCATCCTGTTCCTTAACAATCAAGGCCTAGGCAAATAATTAGGCGTTTGCTTAATTATTCAAAGGTCTTGTTAACTATCTTTTATTGGAGGGAAAATAATAGTTTAATGGTGATAAAAAAAAGTAATATTAATATATTATTAAAAATGTAGTTTATTAATTTTACTTTACAAATATTAACATATTTTGCATAAATATTCGTGTATAATTTATTCATAATTCGCACAACATTCCCTTATATGATCTCTCTTACATAACTTTTAAGATTTTTGGACACAAAAAAATCTCCAACTCTCCAAAATTTTCTCCCCTCTCCACTCGTTTCTTTTCGGTCGCGGTCATTTTCTTCCATAAGCTCTTCTTCTTTTTCTTAGTTTGATATGTTTAGTGCAGGATTAGTGTTTTATTTATTTTTAGTGTGCTTTTTTGTTTTTATTATTCATTTTTTTTTGCTCTGTTCTCCTACTAAAGCATTTTTATATACATACTAGCGAATGGGTTCACGCGTTGCGTGTGTAACGAAATGATAATTATTAATTTAAAAAAAAAAATAAACTCAGAAAGAACGTCACATATGAATTTTATTAAATTCTAATATTATAAATAATACAAATTTTTTTTCCTAATTGAAAAGCATGATGCAGCAAAATGTGATCAGATATGTGTATTAAATGATTGGTTATGCAAATTTAACAAAATTCAAATTAATAAAATAAAAAAATAAAATTTGCATTGATATTCGAAAAAATTAATAACATTTCAGTTTCAATCCATAAAATTGCAGTAGAAAGTAAATCAAGTAAACCCATAAATAAAAAATTTAATTAATAAGTTGAAACAACTAATATATTAGTGGATTAAAATTTCAAATCGCAATATATCATAGTTAATTCTCAACGACAGTTGCTATGGGCCGAAAAAATAAATATTTTTATCCAAATATAAAATATAAATCAAGAAAATAAATAAATTAAAAAATTTAAATTTTTTTTTGAAAAGTCAAAATTATTTTTAGCTTCCTTTTCTAGCTTCCTTTCCATCTCCCGAATTTGTGAGCTGCTTCCTTGATGTGGATCCATATACGCTTGTTGAATATGTTGCTGGAGTGTAGCTATATTCCTTTTTGCATTAAGGGTTATTTCTCTATTCCATTGTCTGAGGCTCCATATGTACCTTCTTATTTTTTGAAAAAGGCTAAATATCTTGGATCCTTTCACACCCACATTCCAACTTTTCGAGATGATTCTTTCTGTCTCTTCATTTTCACACCACCTCATATCAAATTTACCTCATATCAAATTTAAATTGCTTCGGCGGGAGTTTGAAAGATGGGTCTGTCTCCAGAAGAATGGTCAGGTGGTCCGAGCCTACTGTATTAAGATGTCTAATCACCGCCTTATCGTGCAACTGCCTCCAATCGGCTGAAGATAATGCTCTGTCTAATCTCTCCCTAACCAGTCCGTGGTCCCACCGTCTGTTGGTCCAGGTAAACGGGTAGTCCTCAAAGCCCAAATCAATACCTTTGATATCTCCAACTAAGCATCTGAAATCACCCCCACAAAACCCATGGTTCAGCCATCATCCCCATAGTAGCCTTGATCTCCTGCCATTGAACTCTTCTTGTAGCATCTACCGGGCTTGCGTAAAGATTGATAAGTCTCCATGATCGTGCTTTCGCAACATCCTGTACAGTGACTTCTATGAAAAAGGACACTTTCTTGGTAAGACTCACATGTAATGCTTTCCTCCAGAGGATGCAAATCCCACCTGAAAGTCCCTCTGGTTCCACCACTATGCTGTGATCCATCCCAATCCGCTTCTTTATAAATTCCATACGTTTTCTCTTGTTTTTGGTTTCAGCTAGAAAAACTAATTGAGGGGAGTGGAGCTGGCACAGCTCCTTCAGTTGGTGGACTGTCAAAGCTCTCCCCAGTCCTTGACAGTTCCACGCAATCATCTTCATCTGGGGAGTTGGGGCCACTCACGGCTGGCTTCCTCCACCGATGCTGTCAACTGCTCAATGAGCATTAAATCCTCAAACATTCCTTTCTTTCGTACCTGGCTGTGTGCTTCATCCTCCTTATCATCCCCGTTTACTTGATGAGTCTCTACACGGAGTCTCTTACCATGTTCCGTTACGCCCTCGTTTCTCTCTTCCATAGTGTTAGGAGCTTGAACTCCCTTGACTCTCCTAGTGATGCGACAGACATCCTTGGAGCTCTTTTGGAGTGGCCTTGCCTTAGTGCTGCCAGGGCTGTTACCTAACTCAGCTTTGAAGTAAAAATATGGTGCCTTTTTACTTTCTGTGGAATTGAGAGCATTGGCCCCCTGCACATCTGTTGGGTTTGCCCCTTTCTCGGTTTGAACGATCTGCATTTGGAGGCTTTTGGTTGGATGCTCGCCTTCTATGAATTTTGCATTAGGATCATCTCCATCAAACTGTTTGTTGCAGGACTGGTCCGAAATTCCAATTCTTTCGTGGGCTAGATCAGTAGGATTGATGTTGGTTATGGCTTTGTGTTGGTTTAACGGAGAGACGGCATGGGCTGTGATGGGGATATCAACCAGCCCAGTATCTAGGCCCAGGTCTGATTCTTTAAGATGGTGCCACCTGTTGGAGTATGAAGGCATTGATATTGGCTTAAATTGGAAATTGTCCCCTTCCTGATTATTCGCCCCCTCCTCGATACCATTATCATTGCCAAATGTAAGATTCCCTTTTTTGGCCCTTGAGATAGTGCCTGATTCACTACTATTTTGGTGGATCCCCACTCCACGCTTTCCATAACCATTCTGATCCTCCTCCGAAGCTGGTGTTAATACCCTTTCCTTTTCAGAATTCTTATTTTGAAAATTGATCCTTCCGTCGAAGAATTTGATCGGAGATGCCCGGAGCCATTGACCGTACTGGTTCTCTTTTGGAATGCCTGCTTTCTCATCCCTGAACTTCAAAATGCATTGCTTATGATCATGACCAATCATCCCACAGTAATGACAAAGAACCGGGAGTTTTTCATATTTGAAAGCTATCCAAAATGGGTCACGTCCTTCCATCTTGATCTTTTTCCCTCTAGGCAGGGGCTGATTAATGTCGATTTCTACCTTAACTCGCAAGCAACGCCCTTGCCTTCCTGCTAGTTGGGCTATCTCAACCTCATGAACATTACCCATCGCGTGAAAAATCTTCCTCCCAAACTCGATAGACAGCAGTTCTAAAGGGAGGTCTCGTAGTTGAAGCCAAAGCTGGCTGTGGTTAAAGTCATATTCCTACACTCTGGCTCCTCGCTTCCATTTTTGGAGAACTAGCAAGTTGTTATTGAACACCCATGGCCCCCCTTTAAAAACTCTCTCTAAATCAAACTCATTGTGGAATAAGATCTGGAAAATATCTCCACTTAGATAAAAAATCTTGAGGTTTCGTGGATATCCCCAAGCTATGTTCATTGCTGCTAATAGGCCATTGAGATTTGTTGATTTGGAAGGTTATCACCTTATCCAGTAGGCTGAGATTGCACTCCTTCTCAGTAGCTTGAATGTCCGATGGTTGGACAACAATCTCCTCTTCTTCATCTGCTGTCAATGAGAAGGACTGTAGTTTTCCTGAGATGTCCTCTCATCCATCATAGTACTGGCTCTGCTCCCGCAAAAACTTTGCTTCTGATTGACTCCAATGGTGTTACTGACTTGCTCCACCCGTAGCCTTTATTTGCACTTGCAAAACCCCGTATCTCTCAGATGGAGAGAACCCCTCCCCCAATCTTAATACCTTTAGGCAATTTTAGGAGTTTTCGCCACTTAGCAACAATTCAGAAGTATCAATCACAATTATGAATACGGAACCAATCGGTACAAGTTGGTACCCTATCATTTTAGAATAAAACTAATATGTTAGTTAATTTTGCATTGTTATTAAATTTATGTCACTTTTAAGTTAGCTATCTTATTATAAATAATAAAATTCAAAATTGATTTAGACTTATTAATGACAATATTATGTTAGATAAGTGTTCATGTTATACCAAATTATTTATTGTTAAATAATATTTTAAAATTATATATATATATATATAAAAAATATTTTACGACAATAAATTTAAAATGATATTTAATATTTTATCAATACCAGCACGTATTGTATTAATGAAAAATTGATACTCTACTCAGTATTCAAAATATTGGTGCCAATCGCAAGGGAAGGCAAGGCAAGCAAGGGTTTTAATTCAAATATCAAAAAACGTGTTTGCTTTTGCTTTTTACTATAAATTTTAGTGATAAGTTATTTTTTTTTAAGAAATATAATTTATGGTACAAATTATAATTTTTTTTCTTTTAAAGACCTAATTTTAACTACAAGTTAGCATCCTTTTCAAACACACATAATTTTTATTATAAATTATAATTATTATTTTATAAATTATAATTTATAAATATTTAATTTTAACAATATCAAACACCACTTAAATTTTTTTTAGCAAAGTCAAACACCACTAAAAAAAAAAACTTTTCCTTCTAAGACCTGTACAAAGTTATTGTACAGGACATTTAAACAATTTCCCTTGAAGAGGATGTCCTTACGAGGGGTAGTGTGTTGATGCGTTTTTTATGGGATCCGTTCTTTAGATGTATTTGATAATTAAATTAATTTATGGAGGTGTTTAACAATGCTATTACCAGTAACTTTTATATAAAAATATAATTGATCATCTTATATCTAGAGCTATTTGATCGGTTAAACTAGTTTTTAAAAAAAATTAGACATACCATTCATTTATATGCATTTATTTGTACGTAAATATTATTTGATCAAATATTATCTCAAAAAACTCTACATAGTAAACGAATTTAATCATAAAAATACATTCAAAAGGTGAACCTCTTATAGGCATAATTAGGGGCATTCAGCGAAAGGTCAAAAAAAAAAGTTTTAACGCGCAAGGTTCATTATTTTTTTAACGCGCGAGATCCAATTGCACGATTTCTTCCGAAAATACCCTCCAAACAGATAAATTTATTTGTACCTACAGATAAATTTATCTGTGCCTTTCAAATAACATGAGTAAAGCACACAGATAAATTTATCTGTGCATGAGTAAAGCACACAGATAAATTTATCTGTGACATGAGTAAAGCACACAGATAAATTTATCTGTGACATGAGTAAAGCACACAGATAAATTTATCTGTGCCTTCCAAAACATGTGTAAGTGTAAAACACACATATAAATTTATCTGTGCATGTGTAAGGTACACAGATACATTTATCTGTGCCTTCCAAAATATGTGTAAGGCACACAGATAAATTTATCTGTGCCTTTCAAAATATGTGTGCTTATGCAAGGTACACAGATAAATTTATTTGCTATAGGGTATTTTTGTTTCAAAAGGATCTTGCGCGTTAAAACTTTTATGCAGATGGACCTTGCGCGTTAAAATTTTTTATGCTAGATGAAAAATAGTAAGCGTTCTATAAATTGGACTGTTCACTAATTTTTCATAATTTTTTTATGTGCAATAAAATGAAATAACATCAACCATTAATTATTCTAAATTTATGCAATTGCAAGCAATTAAAAATAAATCAATAAGAAACAAAAATAAGAAGTTTCCGATTTTTTATGTTGAAAATTCCAATTCAAATAGAGACTACAAGACCAATCTAGATAAATCAAACAGTATAATAATGAGCCAAGCCATTGCAAGACCGCATGCAAATTCTAGTCAAATTATCAACCTAGATGCCTTAAGCATGGCTGGTCAAATTCGTGCGTATCATTCTTTATACTTAATTACTTTTACACCGAATGTTTTATATTTAATTAAAGTATCAAATCCTCAATGCTCAACGCTAACATAATCTTTCAAAAGCAATTTTAAAAATTTACCAAAATTGATCTTAAAAATATACCTAACATATATACTAAAGAACTTGAATTTAAACTCTCAAGATTTCAAATAAACTTTGGAATGCGAATATCAATTGATCTATTAAAGTGTTGTAATTTTTCACTATTTCGGGTTCTCGAACCACCCCTCTATATATTGAATATATTGAAGTGGGTTGTGTGTTGACTAGTCCAAAATCAAAAGAACTGAGATTGTTAAAAAATTACTTGAGCGCACTAAGAACCGTTCGAGCGAGGATGTGGTAGAAACATCATCCATAAACCTGCTTTGTTGTGTTGTACTCACGAGTTCATAAAATTAATTCAAATTTTAAGATCTACTATACTTAAAGAAACTAGAAAAGTTAAAACTCTAACAAAATTTAAGAGTTTCACAAAAATTCTAAATCTTAAATTTCAAAACAAACGAAACACTATAAAACACAACTCCTGTCTAATTTAGAAGTTTAGCAATGACACAAACTTTAAAATATTAAAATATCTTAATTCATTAATAACGTAAGAATTTAACATTAAATTGGAATTGACAAACCTAAAAATACTCAAAATTCTAATAAAATGAAAAGTGAGTTTTGTTAACTTCAAAGAGTAGTTGAGTTTGTAAGGAGACACCTAAAAAAATTGAGAATTTTAAGTTCTGGTCTTCTTAACTTTATGAGACCACATGCATATATTTATATATTTTGAGGGAATATAGACTTTGTCTCATTTATTTGTGTGACCAAAAAAATTGCATGAAAAAAGAAAATAAATTTTCTTCACGCACCATACTTTGACTATGTTTGAGCTATAAGTTTTTAAAATTTTGTTTTTCTAAATTTTTTTAATTTATTAATTAAATTTTTTTACTTTTTTTAAATCGTGTCAATGAGATAGAATCGAAAAAATAAAAAATTTAATCAAAAAATTAAAAAAATCATTGAATACGAAAATATGCTTAATTTTTAGTGAAAATAAGCACCATAAAATTTGGTTTGTTTTAGTTTTTTATGAATTTTTTATATTTATACGAAAAAATTTATGTTTTCGAGTCGTTTATGTAAAAAGTCAAAAAATTTAATAATTTAACTAAATAATCAATTCTTTTGGAAAAGCAAAAATAAACACAATAAAATTCCAAGACAAAATGTGGCGAATTTTGCTTATATTTTGTCTTTTTTGAATTTTTTTTTGATTTTTTGATTAAATTTTTTTATTTTTTCGAATCATTTTAATGAGATGAACTCAAAAAATAAAAAAATTATTTCAAATGATAAAATTCACTAAAAACAAAAATAAACAATATAAAATTTGATTTATTGGCTTATTTTAGCTTGTTTTTATTTTTTTAATTTTTTTTTATATTTTGATCAAAATATTTTACTTTTTTAATTCGTCTCAATAATGAGAAAAATCTAAAAATATAATAATTTGACTAAATAATAAAAAAATTATTAAAAACAAAAATATATAACATTAAATAAATAAATAAATAATTATCTCATGACCAATAAAATAAATAAACAAACCATTATGCCAAAAGGGAACAAAAATATTGGACTTTGAGAGACAGATTCAGATTTGGATCTTGCCTTTTGTACCACAAGATCCCCACCTAAAAAACCCCCCCCAACAAGAACAACAAATATGCACAACATATTCAATTTACATACACCGAAACCACAAAACAAAACAAAAAACAAACCCATCTCTAGAACTGAAACATGATGAACGTGAAAACAACGATCGAAAACTAAAATAGATGATTCTTTTTTCTTCAAAATTCCTACACCTCAATTAACCAAACTATATAGCCAATTCACATATCACCAATTAAGCACCAACCATCTTGGTCACCGGAATTTTCTAACTCCGACCACCGGAAACTAACCAACTCCGGCCGACGGAGATAAAGACGATCTATAAATGATCATGTTCTACGCTTACCCGACTTGGGTCGGCGACGGGTCTTCTCCTTTTTCCCAAAAGCGCTGCAAAACCCACACGCTGAGACGCGGGGCGACGGCGGTTCTATCGCCGGCGACACCTTGCCGGTGCGGAAGCCGCGTCCGCCGTTGGATCGGCTCCGTTCCACGGTGTTGATTGATCGAACGGATCGCGAAGGCTTCGCATCTTGCGCTTGATCTTGGTTGTGTTCTTGTTGTTGATCATGAGATTTGTCATCTTCTTCTTCTTCTCTTCGAGCGAGTTGATTCAATTCGCCTGAGAGAAGCTTGTCGTCCCAAACCAGACCTGATGAACCTTGCCGCCTGAACGATGTCACGGATCTCTGTAACCCGGCCATCACCTCTCTTTCTCTCTCTAAAACTCTCTCTAGAACTCTCTCTCTCTCTCTCTCTCTCTGGATTTTTCCTTTTGATGAACTTTGGAAGGCCTTGATGGTTGTTTTACGACTTTATGTACGTATTTATATTGCGAAAGAGGGAGGGGAAGATAATGTCTCCGTTTGCGACAAGGATTTATTTATTTTATCTTTATCTTATCTTATTTATTTATATTTTAATAGACCTTTTTTTTAGTATTTAATAGAAAAAAATAATTTTTTAAAACTAAAATATATATAAAAAATTAGAAATACAAAAATAAATTAAGCTAAATTAATAAATCATATTTTATATTGATTAGTTTTGTCTTTAGAGAGTTTTTTCATCTTTTAATCATAATTTTTATTTTTTATTTCTCTCATTAATATAATTCAAAAAATAATATGTTTTAACAAAAATAAAAATAAAAAAACAAACTATATATATATTAGCTCAAATTACATAATTTGACATCTACTTTTTTATAAAAAAAATTTAAAATATTTAAAAATTACTAAATTTTTTTAATCCAAACACAGGTTAATATCATAGAAAATACATTTATTCACAGTAGATAATATTTACTCTTATATTAGTTTAAATTAAAAGTTTTACTCTAAATATGCAACACATATAATGAATTTTATAATTTAATGTAATAAGAAAAATATTATGAGCTTTATTTGCCCATCTTGTCAAATGAATTAACAAAATATATACCACTGAATAGGAAGAGTCATTATTGTCATAACTTATGGGGTGGTCAAATGTCTTTATTTTTTATTCCTTTATTTATAGTGTCAACAAACAGTGAAGAATAGTCATTATTGTGCAATTATTCTACTGTTTATACTGTATAGCAAGTAATAAATAAAAGAATATTGGGCTTGTTTGGATAAACTTGTTTATTGATTTATTTTAGTTATAAATTTATTTATTTGATTTGTTGATTTATTTTCACTTATTTTATTTTTTAAAATATTTTGATCAATTTTTTTTTTACTTTTTCGATTCGTCTTAATAAGAGTAATATAAAAAGTATAATAGTTTGACTAAATAATGAAAGAAAGTTCATTAAAAACGAAAAGCCAACTTAGTCAAATAAGCAAATAAGTAAATTTAACCCGCCAGGGTAGCTGAGCGGTTTAAGGTCGTCAGTGGGACCAACCGTAAACTTGGAGGTCTTGTGTTTGATCCTTTCTGAAAGTGCCGTGACTTAATCGATACCTGTGATTTGTAGGTGATTGCAGGTATCTGGAGATTTACGCTTTAGAGGTGGATCCAAAGGGCCATGCCTTGAGGTGGTTACTTCGTCATTTAAAAAAAGAAAAAGCAAATTTACCCATACATGGCCATTATTTTCTTATTTATTACTTGTTATAGTGAGAGGAAAAAAATAAACTTAAGTTAAAAAATTATTTTTAATTCCTAAATAAATAAAAAAATAAACGTGATATTAATAATCACATAAGATTATTATAATAATATCATTAATAAAATAGTGTCAATTAATCCGATATGCAGCGGATTATTTACTAAATAAATGCAAAGTTATTAGGATGTACTTGGTTAGGATAATTGTTTATTTGTTTATTTGATTTTATTTATTTTTATTTTTAATAAATTTTTTTATTATTTAATTAAATTATTATATTTTTTTACTCTTCTCGAGTTGAAAAAATAAAAATTTTGATCAAAATATAAATTTTTTTTAGAAAAAACAAAAATAAATCAAAATAAGTCAATAAATCAAATTTTATATTGTTTATTTTTGTCTTTAGTGAACTTTTTTTATCTTTTGATCAGAGACGATTTGAAAAAATAAAAAAATTTAGTCAAAAATATATATTTTTTTTTAAAAAGACAAAATTAAACACAATTTTCAACATTTAGCCCAAACAAAGCCAAACACTAAAATTGTGAAACTCATATTTTTTCATGAGCCCCCAATTACACACACTCCAAGCAAGGCCTAAAAATCATCTTTAATCAGTTGTTAAAGTGTGTTGTTCATTTTTATCTACTTTTTACTTTTTTCAAATAGATTTTCTTCCCTCTTCAATTCGATTTTACATTAATTAATACTTTATTTATAACTATCATTTTTCTTATAAATGGTTTTTTTAATTAATAACATGTATAAAAATCATTTTCTTATTTAATTAATAAATTTTGTTTTTGAAAGTATTTTCAGTGTGGGATATTATTTTTGTTACTTCTTTGGTTATTAACAAAATGGCTATTTCATTATGTCTTGATTTTAAATTGGATTATTTATATAGATTATTTTATCTCCCTTTTAATTAGAATTAGATAGAAAGAATAAATAATAGAGAGAGAATATTAGAAGGGGAAAAACGAAGAAATGAAAATTATAAAGATAGTAAAGTAGAGAGTAAAAGAAATAAGGAAGAAAGAGAATGAAAGAGAAAGAACATTAGAAAGAGCGAAAAGAGAGAAAACATCACACAGATAGAACAGAAAAAGAGAGTAAATTATTGAAAGAAAATATAACTTTGCCTTTTCAAAT